>JACJUY010001914.1:34638-93262 GCA_014220935.1 Platorchestia sp. MABIK | reverse complement strand
AGCGCGCCAGTACCGCAGCAGCACACCAGTACCGCAGCAGCGCGCCAGTACCGCAGCAGCACACCAGTACCGCAGCAGCGCGCCAGTACCGCAGCAGCACACCAGTACCGCAGCAGCGCGCCAGTACCGCTAGAGCTCTAGTAAGTTATTCACCAGAGCTCCAGTAAATTATTCTCATAAATATGTTCGATTCGAATGTTCATAAATAGCCAAAAACTACCATACCGAGCTAAGCCTCAAGTACGTTATTTACGACGTAATCTTACGTCCGACGTAATCTTACATCAGGGGAAAGTGTTGAGTCAGTGTATAAGATCGTAATAAGTATTCATATTTAATTAATTTCAAATATTAATAAACATTCGCACAGATTCAATTGAGTGCATACTGCCACGAATACAAAATAATTGACATAAAATGATCGTAAATCTCTTGGACGTAAATGTACAGGCAATCCAGTGAAAACGCTTGTAAAAAGTGAGAGGAGGTCATACCTCCTATTAAATATATCAACTCTCATGCCATCGACATGTTATTTGAATAAACTTCAATTTAGCAAATAATTGTTTATTTTACCAATGTCGGAACTAATTTGCACAGCACTGTTTGTTAAAATTTCATTTTATACCTAGGATATCATCATTGTTAATAAATAGCTAAAAAGCTCACCATTTGTAAAATGGAAGGCAGAAATCTATTAAATGATTGAATAATTTTGAAAAATTCTAAGTAAAAAAAAGCGGTACTTTCTCCAGATTATTTCTACAAAAGTCGTATGCTTAGAATCAAACTTGGATTTCACATTCATATTTTTATTGTCTATAAGCCGTTTCTTGCAAGATCCAATTTAGAAAATTCCACATTAATTTGTATGTGTTTGTTCAACTGAAAGATCCACTTCATAAGTCACTCAAAATGGGATTAGGAACCGTACTTTTGAGAAGTGATCCAATGACACACGTAAAGTGGGTCAAATTGTCAGGTATCGGTACTAATGATGAAGCACGTAGCAAGTGCTGGAGTGCTCTGAAAAATTCAGGCAGTAGAACTGCAGAACATATAAAATGAAACTATGAAAAAAGATGAAGAAAAAGAAAATTCACTGTTGATGAAAATGCCTAAGAAATATTCAGTGTTCTTGAATAAACCTTGACCAAGATTTCCTCTCCAGCCATTGACGAAAAACGTTTTCAACAGCTTCACAATATGGCGAAGTTCTGTTATTTTTAATAATTTTTACAAGACATGCTCTGAACAGGAGAGTGCAGCGGTACTCACTTCTTCCCTCATGGTGAGTTTGATGTTTTCGACCTTCTGGGGTCGATCCCTGTGGAAGGTGAAGCCATTCTTGTAGCTGAGAGCCCTGAGCAACTCCATGGTGCTTTGGCTGCCCACCTTCGGGACGCGGTTGAACATCAGCGTCAACTTCGCGTGATGTCGAGTGTTGTTCAAGCTCATCGGGTCCTCCTGGCCAAACGAGAATAGCAGATTGTCAAATCATTCATTTAGTAGTGACCGATATGCACAAATAGGATGCACAAGGAGTGTGAAAAGAAGTTAAGTTAAAATGGCTGGCATGAACCGACACCAACAATTCAGCCAAAAAGAAATTCGAACTACATGGCCAGCAACTTCACGTTTCTTAGTATAGGGTTAACTTTTCCTGTAAATATAATACTCAACAATAAGTGTTACTTAGTTGCCAAACCGAAGGAGAATCATACGAAACGCAGCGGACTAATTAAGAACAATTTTTTTACGGTACCTGAAAAACAAGTCGTCGAATGGAAAATACATTTCATAATAAAAGTAGGTAGCAAGAACTTATCGGATGAAAATAAAATGTAAAAGCAATGCTATAATGAATGCGTCTGTCGTGAGAAAGAGGGATGAAAATGACAAGGGTTGCAGCAGCGCTGCAGCCATTATTCTCGTAGACAGTCGCCATGAACGAAAAGTTAAAGCTCGTGATGGATTCTAAATAGTGCTAGCGCGTAAAGTCTGAGCAAATAAACAGGTGGGGTGCGTTAGATGTGCTAGAGTTATGAACGCATTTGTGTTAGGTAAATTTTAGCAAAGTTGGGTACGAAGCCAAATCATATTTACAGAAGAATGGAATAGAGTTAAAAGTTAATAGCCAACATTCCTGCGGAGTGGTCTATTATAGTGAGCAATAGGAAGCGAGTGTTAGCATAATTGTGAATAATTACGCGAAATGATTTTTAAGAATGGAACTATCGGGAGGGATATGATGTGATGCACTTAGCAGTGTTTTCACAGGCGAATTTTTCATTAATGCCTCACTAATTTGGTATTATTATGGAAAATAATCGCAGTCTGCTGTCACTTGTCATCATCTCATCATTATCTTGGCGTGTCTGAGACACAATTTAAAGAATGTCTCATTTCACTCCAGTTGATGCATATCATCTTGTACATCGGTTCCCGAAAGTTCCTAATAACTATAATGCCAGGTCCCAAGGACGGTTACCCACAGCAGCTTAATTCAGATTCTAAAAATAATGTGTGTTTACACATCCTTCTCATGATGTGTTGCACCATCTGGATTGGAAATAAACTGTTTTCCTATTTCTTTCTTTTTCTTTCTCAATAAGGTCGCACGGGAAAGAATTAATGAAATGTATTTTACTTTGATTTTTTGTCTTTGTGAAAGGTTTGGATCCCTCCCTTTTGATGAATGTAATGAGTGCTGTAGTTGCATATTTCAGTACACTAAATAATCTCAAATAAAGTCACACATTTGCGTTTTTTAGAAGCACCTGGACTCGCACAAATTATGCGAGACTGATCTAACCTCTCACAAGCACAACACAGGAAACGTTGTCCTCAAGGTAAGACTCAAAAGACAAAACAACGTTGATCCTTCACTGGGGGTTACCAGTACCTCAATTATTATTTGAAGAAATAGGTCTTTTCAATCGTTTTCGCTACACGTTATGAAACAAAAGGGTACCGCAATGTGAAAAATTTTGATTTGCGAGTGGAAATTCTCACATTATGAGATCACATGCTACTCTTCTGCAATTGTGAAATTTCTAAGGATGGAATTAAATTACGACATGAGCTGCAGTTTCCTTTTCTGCCCAGCTACGGTCAAAAGCATTATTTGGGTATCGCTGTGAAGAATATTATCGAGAGAGCACATTTGTTTTATGATCCTAAATGTGCTAGAAGAAAAAATGAGCTCAGACGGTTTATTAACTACAGCAAAAATGGTAGCATGCGCAAAACTTTGTATGGTTGCGTGCGCAGACAAATTTTTTGTCACAGTACCACCACGTTACTGTGCCTTCACCTTGATTATGCGCTCATCACATTTAAATTTAATCCCACGTATACATCCTAAATTGTACCCCTCATCAAGTTTAAACATTAATATGCCACCAAACATATTCTAACGTATAAATCTGAAAAAGATGCAGACTCGGTTAACACAATAACTGAACAACCCCATTTGGATGGCCATGCATGCACGTTCACTTTGATTATGCATAAGGTTACAAATGAGACGTTTTGCGATTTCAAATTAATTTTCCACAAAAAAGGAAGTTACACTAATTAAAGGACATCATTTAACATAAAGTAATAAAATTAGATCAATTTTTATTTTACGAGTTTTATGAGTCTACATGGCCTTCCCCATTTTTCAAAATTAGCATGATGCGTTTGTCAACAGCAGATGTAAGATTTGATATATTACATGGCTTAATTGACTTAATAAACAACCTGCATTGCATCCCAGACAGCATCCAAGCCCAGTCTAACTTTTCGCCGCCTGCATGCATGTTTTACGCCGCCCAAGTAATTAAATCACTTGGGCGGCTAAAAACCTGCATGCTCCAGCGAAAAAGTTAGACTAGGAATTGTTACATCTGCTTTACATCAACATAAACTTGCATTTTGATAATAGACCACAAGTTCTCTATATTGGATTCAAATCCGGACTGTTTGATGGCCAAACCATCAGATTGCTTTTGTAGAAGCATCGATCGATCAGCGATTGCTTTTTGTACAGAGTTCTGAGCGTAGGAGCATTATCCTGCTGAAACACAAAGGATTTCTTTTTTAACAGAGGTTGGTCTTCCAGCCAGGGCATTGAAATACTTTAAAGAAGCTGATAGTAAGCTTGAGAATTCACTTGAATTTCAGGGGGTACTTTATGTTGGTCAATTATCTCATTTCCTTTGATCCCAGTGCAAAACATTTTCTCTCCACCGTGTGCACACTGGTCTATTCAACTTTTTTAGCCTCGTGAATTTTGTTCAGAGGACTCTTTTCTTCGTTGGACTCGTCACTTTTCCAAGAGTTTTGAGGAACTGTTACATCGCTGCTTCTCTCAATTGCTGATACTGCAGCTTCGAATATTCTTTTGCTAGTTGAATGAGGTTGTCGAACCATCTCTCTCGCAAGTTTATGGGTGTTTCTCTTAGTTAGTTTCTCCTAATGTGATCTTCTTGGATTTTCCGACATGTTTTACCATTAAACACGTATGTTTTCATTGCACGATGATCTCGACAAATTTTCTTCGATATTTCCAGTGGAGACATGTTGTCAATAACATTGCAGTAATTTCACAGGATCTCATTCTGTTTAACTAGCTTTCTATCCCATTATACTGAGTATTTTTGATATAGCATAATGAAAATATACACTTGCAGAATGGCACTTTATTGTATCACAATTTATTACTCGATTATTACATTTAGCAGTTCAGATCACTGTAAGTGAAATAAAATATTTGAACAAAATGTTTAACAATTAAAATATTTAAATTTGTGGAAATACTTAGTTCATTTGAAAAACAGACTCTATATAATCAAGGTAAACGCAATGCAGTTTGAAACTTGCAGTGCTCCATGGAAGATCGCGAGCAGAGTGCACTGTGACGGTCAGGAGAGGAATCATTTTGCCTAAATGTTTGGAGATTCGAAACTCCAATGAGATTTATGGTGTGAGAAGCCATTTCGGTTCGTAGAGGAAACCGTTTACACATTGTTAAGGGTACTATATGAACTAGGTTAAATAGGCTGGGCAAACAAAAAAAATGTCACCTAGTTTTAGCATATTAGTTACTACTTGCGATACAACGATAGTGTTTACATGTCACAAACAGTATGAAGCTAATCTTTTATTGTATCTGATTCATTAATTCGCGCAATTTAAAAAACGTGAGTCAAAAAACTCATTTCTGGTCCAAGTGAACTGAACCGCAACCAAGTGCTGCACGGCTTGATTTAAGGAAGGTAAAAGGTAGAATAAATAGCGACTTTCTCTGCACAAAAATGCTCTCTTTCAGTAGACGAAGCTGTATGAAAGTAAATGAGATCAATGACTGTACTCCATCAATGTTGTGGCACTAAGAAATACTTCATTTCCTAAACACAGCAACACTGCATAATTTGCACAAGCGTCTGAATGTGTAATTAAAGTTTCATATTTTCACGTCTGCACAATGAAAAACACAAATGTCAAAGTAAGCGATTCTTCAATTATTGCTACATGATCAGGAGATATGGTAGAATCTCATTTTGTTTTGAATAGTTATTTCTGTACGAGTGCACAAAGTCCATAACAAAATGTGAGCATTTGATAATGTTTGATAGTACACGAAAATCATATACTGTTTTCCCCACACATAAGTCTTCTCTAAAAGGGAACAATTGAATTTTAATATAAAAAATTGTAACTCAAAACAAATATTTACAGTTTATAATAAGTGGCATCCAGGTATCGAAGTAATAAATTCCAACTTTGTTAACACTATTCTCGTTTTATGTATGTATTAATGTAGGGACAGAAAATACACACAAATGAATAGCTCAGGCAACATACAAATGCACAAATGGATAAATTACACGACGGGATTCGTGCATGCATGGATAATATTCTGAAGATAATTATCATTTATCCCGTGAACATTACAGTTAAAACGAGGAGTAATTTATGTCCTGAGGATAATATTCAGGAAGTAATTATCATTTATCCCGTGAGCATTAGAGTTATAACGAGAGGTAATTTGTGTCCCAAGGATCTCACATCAGCGAACTGGAGAACGTCGGGCGGCGCGTGGCGCCCGCTGGACGCGGCCACCAGGTGCTCCGCTGACATCCGCTGCCCAGAGTACGACCCTGCAACACGAGCTTGTGCTTGCTTCACTTACAATAACGTGTACTGCGTGTACTGCATCACTCATGCAGTACACGCAGCACGATGGAGAGTAGAACAAAAGTAGAATACACTCAATCATGAAGCTTTCTGCGAGAACTGAAAATTTAAAGAGAGAAAATCTACACTATTTAATTGAATAACTACAAGATGGGTTTCAAGAAGATTTTCTTAGATTGCAATACGAGGATTTAATTTGAGCTTTCTAGCTCAGATGATTCATCAAACTGACGAGGCGCAAGCTTTATGCCTGTTTTGGGTCATGTTGAAACTGTCAATTTCCAACAAGCCAGACACTCACGTGCAGCACACATCACATGAAGATCAATAGAACAAGTTTATTTATAGAAACTTCCACAAAATTAACTGGAAACAACAAAGATCATGGAGGATGAAGAGAACTTTCTAACGCAGTACGTGGCTGTAAAAAGCACGATACAGCAAATCATTTGTTACATCTTCATGGTAGCCGGCTGTCGTAACTGAAATTATGCCCAAATATTTAAATTGTACTTTTAGGCACAATACAAATACGTATCGTGTCGTGCTCACCAGCAATACACGCTCACTAAGCAGAAATGGCTCGCCGCTCGACTCGCTACTCGCGAACATCTCACAATGAGCAATCAAACTGTGAGCATTTTCAGGTGCTGAAATATGGCACACAAATATGGACTGATTTAATGCAGGCCCAAACTGTGCTTTAGGCCACATTCGTCTCGCGTCTAACTTGGCAAGCCACTACTGGCGCTCATTTTCTATTTTCACAATACGGTAAGCATCGCGCGTATATCATCTATCATGTAATTCCAATTTCGTATGATACGTCTAAGCCACTCCTGCTGCTTATTTTCTATTTTCACAATACGATATGCATCGCATGCATATTGTGAACCCAATCATGTGATATGATCATGTGAACCCAATTTCATTTGCCGTCGAGAATGTTCGCTGATCGACAATTTCGTGATCGATACGAATCTCCTAAGATTTATATCTTCTTTTACGAACAACAAGCATGAAACACTGTTCGTGCCAATGCGTTAGCCAGAGCCAGAATTTACCGTTTGGGAAGAAAAACACAACTACACACCAAACTTGAGCACAACAGGGGGTCACCACACAGGAAGCACCCACCACGCAGGGCGCGGCTCTGACGCAAGAACAGGCTTGCACTGCAGCGCCACTTGTACCGTCTTTGTGCTGTTGCAATACGTTTACTTCATGTCATCCACGCCGGCTTTGCACTTGGAAGTGACGTCAAAATGCACCCTCATAAATAGCATAAGATAAATGAACTTTTTTAATTCACCATTCATTTTAACCCATATCATCTTTCATTGGAAATAAGCTTGGTAGCGGTACTGATCGATAATAATGCAGCTGCACGGCTGGAAACTGCTTCAAACAGAACTTTACCGCTGATCGTTTATAAATTGTTTTTAAGAAATACACAAATGTGAATGAGATCCGATAAAAACTTATTCTTCTATAGCAAATCACTGCCAATTTTTACGAATTTTGTTTAACTAGAAAAGGAAAATCAATTACATTAATTCTCACCCATTAATTCTCACGCATCACCCAAGGATATTCCGATTTTAGGTAGAGTGAGAATGTTGAATCAATTCAATTCAAATGTAAAATTTTCTTCCGTAAACTTCAGGGCTTCTCGCAGTCGAAATAAGATTTAACTAGATTGCAAGTTAATTAAAGCATTCCTTCCCACATCAGATGTGTTCTCAAGAGAGTAAAGAGAAAGGCACCTTTTCGTATGATATTAAGGGAGCGGGGAAACTGCAATAAATACAAGTGTGTTCACACGTAGGATTCCCTGTGCACAGAAATAACAAAATTGAAAGAAATTTGTGAAACAGGATACAAGTTGAAGAAGGAAGTAATAGGTACTGAAACAGAGGATCGGAAAGGTCAGTAACGAAACAAAAAACTATTCCATTTCAATAAAAAAAGACCTGCCTAACCTTCGGCTCGATATTTCACATCTTCCTTGTGCGAGCGCTAATACCCATAGATACCACAGTTGTATTCTCATGAGAAAAGAGGGTTGTTGGAGATCATTTTCAGTTAAATTTTAGTTTTGAAAGTCAGTAGGTGCGTATACAAAAATGCGGTAAATTCTGGTATTGTGCACATTTTGTACAATTTGCGCATAAGCATTAGTTGACCTTCATTTCAAAAGAACATATGCCATAAGAAGTTCATACAACAGAGATGGACAGACACTAACACCGCGTCACTGATAAACACAAGCAAATGCAAACACAGCACAGGTGGATGGATGTCGGAAATATTCGAAGAAATAATAAAAAGGAAGGGTGTTGGGAAAACAATGTAAATATTTCATTCTTTTAAAACCCTTAAGAACATAGATATAAATTGGACGTATTGAGCATTCACTCGTCATCTGCAATGAAAATAAAGAAATTTATAAGAAAGAAGAAAATGAGACCAATTAAATCAGAGCTAAAATTGCAAAATCCAAATTGAGAAAAAACCAACACGTCTACGAGAAAGACAACAAGGTTCGTAGGCTAGCATCATCAATCATCAACGAGTATGAACCGAAATAATTATTGGTAATAAGCCTTTACAAAAGATAAATAATGATGTTGAAACTCACAAATCTTAACTAATACTAATATGACCAAAAAAATTAAAACCTTTTCATACAACAAGAGCTTTCACACTGTTCAGGGTTACCTCTAATTCTTGAAAGAGAAGGACTGGTTAACAAGTTTATTTTCATTACGACTCCAACACGGAATATAACTATGGTATCTATGGGAATTAGCGATCCGGGATAGAAAATATGAGGTCCCGACCTCAAGGTTAGATAAACTTTCTATATGTCAAAAATAGTAGTTCTTTGTGATGGACTTTTTTTGGGTTACTGTTGTCCTTTTTTTCAGCACCTTTTACTTTCTTCTTCAATTTTGACTTTGCACAACAAAATTTTCTCAATCTTGCTGTTTGGTGTGCAGAGATTCTGTGTGGGAACACCTGCGTAAATTCCTCTTTCCCTTAGTTTCATACTACGATAAATGGTGCCTACCTTTTTCCTCTCTTTAGAACACATTTCATGTGGCGAGGATGGCTTAAGCTAACCTATAACCTACAATTCTCAGCTACCCTTGAGCTTCAAATATGGGACGTCATTCCTACGTTTTCTGCTTTACGAGTTATGTTCCTCTAATGTCAAAAGTACCTTTACTGACGCCCAAACACGAAACCATCGACATTCGTCTACGCAAACTTTTTAAGGATGTAGAGCCAACTGCCCTTGAACTTACTAATCTTCTGTTTTATAAATTACTAGAACTATTTGTTAAAACAATTTTTTCTTTTAATAACAATTTCTTTAATTTTTTGAAGTTCATTACGTGTTAAAATTCTCAGCAAATTGCTTATCATTTTACTAAATCACACTATAGTATCACACTATAATCACACTATAATCTAAATCTAATCTAAATCACACTAAATCACACTATGGTCAATAGGTAAAATGCAACGTTTCAATGCCACTGGCATCATCATCAGGCTGAAAAGACGAAAAGCCACAACGCACATGACGTCTTCATTGTTGCATTATTGTTACTGCACCAAACTGCTGTTGTACAGCGCCAATTGAGTTGTGTTTTTGCTCAAGATCGGACGATGTGGAAAAAATTAAATACGTTACTCACTAAATGTGTTTCAGAATTAAGTGCGGAGTAATAGTGGTCTATTTGCGCAATGTCCCTTCTCTGTTTCAGGTCGAGGATAAACTTCCGGTTGCGTTGCAGGCCTCACTAATTTAAAAATGAATTGTATGTTTGTGTATCTGAGCATCTATATCTGTATCCATTCGTGTATCTGAGAATGTGAGTGGGAATAATATCTACTTTTGACCTTAGGGTAGTTGGGTATTATGGAAGGAGTTACCGTACAGATAATTCGTAAACCAAAATTCCACATTGAGCAACTATAAAACACGCTATATAATAAGTGCAATAGCCCCGTTGACATACTGTACCACTGTACAACAAATACCTCCTTTTATTTTTTGTCAGAACAACAAATTTTGGAATCGTTCTTTACCTTAAAAAATTTTTTTTTCAATAATCACCTCAGTTTATGCCTTTTGGCTACAGGGTGCCCAATAACTTCTTTAAATGCGTTTATTTTCTTCAAGTTAACTTTGCATTTACCTGTGTATTAGTATTTTTAAATTCACTTACTCGCAACGACTTCGCTTTATGCTCTTCTTAGGTAATCATATTTTCGTTGCTGATGATGTTCGAATGCGCAAAATTTCCTGTTTTAAATCTAGATCCTCAGCTTGTTTAAGAAGGAATAAGATGTTTTACACGATTTCCCTAATTTTCTCCTTTTTATGAGAGGCAGGCGGGTGTTAACAAATATGGTTACTGAAGAATGCACAAACAAAGCAGAACTGACTGTCAGTTGTTTCAGTCAGAACAATCTTTATGTCGGTTATTAAGTACCCTCATGTCTAAAAGCGGGCTACGACTGAATTGAGCAGAAATCAAATAGCTCACCTAAACTGACAGGAAACGAGAAGTCTCAACTGAATTTACTAGGCTCGAACTGACCTAAATTGAACTGACTAGAAGCGTACTTGTGACCACAGATGAAAAGGCCATACCGAGGTTGGCCCCTTCATGCAAGTGCCTGCAGATGGCACCTACTCGAGACCCACTGCAGTCTACAGATAAAGCAGGTAAAACAACTTTAACGGTAAATTACACAGAAGCAGTTTTTTGAAGCTCATCGTGATCCCGTCATTAGACCCCAAAAGTATCCAAGATTAATTTCATTTGGCTCACCTCTCTCAGCAGCGGTGAGCTGCTCCACCTGCTGCGAGTACACCTGCAGCTGGTTCTGCAGGTTGTTCGTGTGCAGGAAAAGTAGGCCGCAGGTGGTGACGCTCACCACGGCCAGCACTTGGCTCAACCTAAAAATTGAAACGCTCATTAATTGAATAACACCAGAAAAAATGCTTCTATTTGTTGCTTTTAACATTTTCACTTACAATTCTTTTACCATTATCCAAGTGCGAACGCAATTTATCATTATCAATAATTTTTTTAAATGTTAACTTTGTTCAATGAGCAAATCATTGAATTTTAAAATTAGAGAAAGCGCTATAAACTAATGGAACACTATTTGCTCTGAAACATTATAATTAGCATATTTTAATAGAAATTTAAAGGCGAAGAAAATGCTAATAAAACTAGTCATATTTACTCAAATTGAGAAAAAACAAAATCGAAAACGTTTCGGGGTCCAGCTCCATCTTCAGTTCTGTAAAATACAAAGAATTCAAAAAAGTGCAAAAAGTACAAACATTACGAAGAATACAAGCAATACAGCAAAGAAAAACGAACACAATTGTATCAACAAAAGATAAATAAATGTCAGACTATGCCTAAAAACTAGCAAGAAAAGTAACGAAACAACGAAAAAATACACACTAAGAATTTACTATTTGAAGAGGGTAGTAACTAAGCATATTATTTAGGGAAGGTTTTCCTTTAAAAATATGAAGGGATTCTAAAATTCGTAGGTCAAACTCATTGGGCGCGCTATCATTTCCTCCGCTATTCTTGCACATCCTCCTCATTCAGCCGTACGCAACCATGCTGAACAGTGCAATATAGTAGTTCGTGAGGAAGATTTTAAAGTCATTGATAGCGCTCCCAATGAGTTTGACCTACGAATTTTAGAATCCCTTCATACTTTTAAAGGAAAACCTTCCCTAAATAATATGCTCAGTTCCTACCCCCTTCAAATAGTAAATTCTTATTGTGTATTTTCCATTTTTTCGTTACTTTCTTGCTAGTTTTTAGGCATAGTCTGACATTTATTTATTTTTTGTTGATACAATTGTGTTCGTTTTACTTTTTTGTATTGCTTGTATTCTTCGTAATGTTTGTACTTCTTGCACTTTTTTGAATTCTTTGTATTTTACCGAACTGAAGATGGAGCTGGACCCCGAAACGTTTTCGATTTTGTTTTTTCTCAATTTGAGTAAATATGACTAGTTTTATTAGCATTTTCTTCGCTTTTAAATTTCCATTAGCATTGCGATTCAAGCAAAGTGATAAATTTTTCAGCATATTTTGATGAATATTTCGATTACAATTCCAATTTTAAGTGCCGTTCAAGATGACCTGAGCAAGAAACTCAACATCAGGAGAAGTCTCCAACGCTTGGGCTCAGCACAAGTGGGGCCATCAACAATACCCACAATGTAACGGAAATAATAAGCGTGAGTTACCGCGGAGAGAAGAACCAGATATCAAAACATTTCCTTATGACCCTAAACATTCAGAAAATTCGTTGAACTTCTAGCAAAGACAAATACTACCCTGAAAACAAATTAGAAGTCGATTTGACATGTGTGGAACTTCTAGCAAATACAAATACTGCCCTGAAAACAAATTGGAACACGATTTGGCATATGTTGCAAGGATTAAGACGAGTAATTATCGATTCTCCATCATAAGGTCGAGTACACGAGCAGGTTTCATTGGTACACAATACATAACTGTTGTGATGTGTAATGCTTTTAGATCTAAGTACTTTGATTGATGGAAGCCATCACTTCAGAAAAATCAAGTCAATTTTTCTGAAGCATTGATGCCTTATAAAATTGAGCGGAGAAGCTCTTGGAGGAAATTTTTGTCTCTTTTCAGGTCATCAAACTCTGCTACTGCAGCGCGAATCCCTTCGAAGTGCAAAATCATACTTCGTTCTCAAATGAATTTCCAGCGGTTGTCATCAAGTGTAAGTCTCAATGATAAAAAAGAATGATGTCTTAGTTCTCGCTTAATTTCATTTATTGAATAATATGTTTCACAACAGAAATACATTTCAAGCCATTTCGGCTTTTAGTTCGCCATCAACAGCCTCGGGTTGCATTACACACATCAACTGCGACATCTTCAAACGCCAATCTTGTACAATCCGCAAATTACAAATGTATATCAACTTCAAGGACCAGCTATCAAATGTGTTATAAATTTGATTTAGCCATTTTTACGGATCGAAGTTCACCAGCGAGGTCTGGAACAGTTCACCAGAAACCTAAGGATAGGCAGTGCTTCCACCGAACAGAGCTCCTTTACGCTGCAGAATGAAAGGAAAAAGCTCCTCACGATGCATGTTATTAAAGTATATAATAGATACAACGGCACAGGCTGCTAAATGCAAACTGCCCACATGCGGAGGAAAATCTTTCCTGAAAAACAACGAACTAAAGGACAACAGAAAACTAACTAATACCATTGTAGCATTGAAAAATTACTCGAACTGAAGCATTGAGTGGATCTGCGCGCATATTGAAGGCCAAGAAAGTCTCGAGACAATCAATTACTCAATGAAACAATTCGTGTCCCAGTGGGAAGCCGCGTGACGCTTCTGGAGTATATTATGGTCAGAGGTGCGAGTCTCCTTTCACCGATGGAGCGAAAACGTAGCGGTCTCGTGTACGACTATAAAGAATGGAAGGAAGCGCATATAGAAGCGGCAGAAATACTCTCATGAATAGGATTGACAAACGAGGGAGTAAAACGAGAAGATAAAGGACGCTGCAGAAAACTAGTAGAATAGATACGAGTGGCTAATGAGAGACTGAAACGAGCACTTAGTAGATGTACTCGGAAAGATACGAGTCAATTCTTTCTGTGAGCAACTTTTTCGCTGCTGACTCAACACCACTTTTCTGCATCTGAAACCGACAATTTCCTTACATTTACTCACAGTAAAAAACTTACGATTTTTAAATCGATTTTCTAACGCACCTGAAATGTTGTCACACTACATTTAGTTGTTTTATTTTGAGCCTGGTCCGAACATGTGCCGCTTATCCGATTCACTGAGTTGAGTATTAGGAAGACGGAGTAGAACCAAGAGGTTCGAAAACTCTCACCTTCCTCTCTCTTCCTTCTATGAATGGGTGCGTCAGTATGTGGGAAAGTTACGCCCACGGCTCGCAAACCAAGATTGGAGAACTCATTTTAGAAGACGGAACACGTCACGCTGCGATCGAGCATTGCTATCTTGTAATGAAATATTGCTCAGCACGACGAGAAGCGTTAGCCAAATGATACTTGGGCTCTTCCACTTCGGAGAAATTATTTTCCCTGCGAAGTACTTCCCGAATCGAATCATCAAAGGGTTGATGAGATTCAGCAGGGCACGATTACTGCGTGCAATCCACATTAAAATTGATTACCAAAGTGAAATCAGAAACAAAAAGCGGAACTTGACATGGCATTCACCCAAATGTCCGTTATGATGATGGATGGACTCATAAGATGCTCCTGAATAACGTGTGTTACATGGAGGGTCGAATGCTGCTGAGACAGTTGGCGCGTTCACATGGACGATGGCGTCAGTGCTGAGCATCTTTACGTTGTGTAAAAGCGTCTGTTATGAAATAAGCTACTTCGCCATGGTATACTGACAAGAACAAAAACAATCATATGTAGAAAGTTTTGTTTTTCGAAAATAGCAGAAGAATCTTATTCATCCAAAGAAGCGAATTAAATTCCTTGAAAGAACATCCTCATAAGCGTATCCCTTTCGAGGGAAATCTCATGGAAAATAATACGCAACACAAATAAGTCGATTCACAAATACCACCCAAGACACAGAGCAGTTATCTGTGCCATGGCCGCACTCAGGTCTAAGGAACGCTTCCCGTTTCAGGTAAAAATAACAATTGAATTCATCAGCACGCGATTTGTCAAACATGAAACGAAAACGAAAAATTTGTACGTAGATCTCTGGACAAATATACAACAGAATGCCAGATTAAACAAGCTCAAGGTACACGACAAATCTGATTTTTCAAGTACAATATAAACTATCACAAATTTCAGCCAAATATTTCAAATGCGATATTTAAAATGTATTTAGTTATCTAGTAGGACCCGTGAGAAAATTAACAGGTTTTTAAACTTTGATCATTTTCTTTAACTAATGCATCTCAGTGTAATTTATTCTAACGCAATTTATGCAACACAACCCTACGTACAAAGGAGTTTCTAGGCATCTAATTCGAATAGCATGTCCAATTCAAACACTGACATAACTCTAGTGAAAATGTATTACACTTGCTCGAGCTCAAAATTATGAAAAAAAGTAATACTTATCAAAGTTGTAATAATAATATAACATCGTAACGTAAGATATCGTAAGATATCATTACACATTTCCCGTTGCTAAGCCGCTGAGGAAAAGCAGAATTATATTATAATTTCTTGAACTTTACTTAAAATTTCCCTAACCTAAATTTAACCTTCACCTAACCGATCTAACTTATTTTATCCAAGCTCACGTTAACCTATTTTAACTCATCTTTCTCTAAATTGCTTTAACCTCACCCATTCAACCCAACAAAATGAAAACTTTTACCCATCTTACCAGAATTGCATCTCCAGTATAAAGTTAGTTTAGCCTCTTAAATCTCTGGGGACAATTAAGTTCAATTACAAAGAAGATTAAGAACTAACAAGCAGTTACCAGAATCTTATCGTGATATTCTCCGGCCTTTGCATCATAAAACGTACAGGTTGGCTCATTCTATCAACTTTCTCCGGAGAGCCATCGCAGGCTAGCAGCATGAAATATCAATAAGAAATATCAATGTTAAAAAAATTACCGAAGTTACTAGGGTTGACTCGCATTGCGAGTAAAATTTGTCGGGTGATGCAAAACTCAGCGAATTTTCTTAATAAGAACAGGAAATTAACAATACGCTATTGAAAAACAATTGACGAGAACGTACGATAAATGAATAACTGTGGTGAACTTTGTGTAAAAAAGTTCAATTTGGATGATTCTCAGTCTCCATATCATGCTAAATTTCATGGGGATAACATGAGGAAGAACAAACATTTTCCAGCATCCATTTGCAGGAGGACCGCTAACGATGTTGGAGGCACTTTCACGAAAAGATAGGTTAGCGTCGGATGGGGCAAGCAAAATCCTTGACAATGTAAAAATGTTGTTTAAAAAATTTTCCCAATGTTTTTCAATTTCTTTATCGAAAATTTTAATTTCATGTAGACTATGCTACACTAAACACTACTTAAGTAACAAAACTTCAGTTTGTAGCTCAAATTTCAAGTCCTTCAGATTGAATTGATAAATTAGTAATTACCATAACTCAATCTAATAAAAATAGTAGCTAGTATTAATAAACATGATAATCTTAACATGACATGAATATGAAATAGAAGTTTGGTCGTGAGAAAACACTATTAAAATGCATATCGAAATATTGGGATAGCTTCTAAATTTTGTGTGGAAATTCTAAAGTATTACGGTATCAATGAAACTCACGAAGTGCTAAAAATTAATCTTCAATGTGCTATTCAAAAATTATGCGCCCAACTCTTACTTCGAAACGCGGGGCTTAAACTAACTCAGTTTCACTGAACAGAACTTCAATAAGACCACAGCAAATTTGGTGGACATTAACAATGCACTTTTCACACCATCATATTCAGTAGAGCCAGCACGGTCCTCATGCCGGCGTATACGTCCCGAATAGGGACACCGACTACGTTCTAGCGCCAGGACCAACATTCGCAAACTGAGAAGTAATACTGTCGTGACAGGTTATGCTGTCGTAATTTGGTGCACGCAGAAGCGTGACGAGGCACAACTGTACTAGGTATCAAATTGTCTCAGTCAACGCAATCGTTGCACGAGTATAACAACTGCATCATACTTCACGTTCACAACCCCACGTGAGAATGATGGCAACCACTGCACTGCTGCTGCACTTCACGTTCACAACCCCACGTGAGAATGATGGCAACCACTGCACTGCTGCTGCACTTCACGTTCACAACCCCACGTGAGAATGATGGCAACCACTGCACTACTGCTGCACTTCACGTTCACAACCCCACGTGAGAATGATGGCAACCACTGCAATACTGCTGCACTTCACGTTCACAACCCCACGTGAGAATGATGGCAACCACTGCAGTACTGCTGCACTTCCCGTTCACAACCCCACGTGAGAATGATGGCAATCACTACACTACTGCTGCACTTCACGTTCACAACCCCATGTGAGAATGATGGCAACCACTGCACTACTGCTGCACTTCACGTTCACAACCCCACGTGAGAATGATGGCAACCACTGCACTGCTGCTGCACTTCACGTTCACAACCCCATGCGAGAATGATGGCAACCACTGCACTGCTGCTGCACTTCACGTTCACAACCCCACGTGAGAATGATGGCAACCACTGCAGTACTGCTGCACTTCACGTTCACAATCCCATGTGAGAATGATGGCAACCACTGCAGTACTGCTGCACTTCACGTTCACAACCCCATGTGAGAATGATGGCAACAACTGCACTGCTGCTGCACTTCACGTTCACAACCCCACGTGAGAATGATGGCAACCACTGCACTACTGCTGCACTTCACGTTCACAACCCCACGTGAGAATGATGGCAACCACTGCACTACTGCTGCACTTCACGTTCACAACCCCACGTGAGAATGATGGCAACCACTGCAGTACTGCTGCACTTCACGTTCACAACCCCACGTGAGAATGATGGCAACCACTACACTACTGCTGCACTTCACGTTCACAACCCCATGTGAGAATGATGGCAACCACTGCACTACTGCTGCACTTCACGTTCACAACCCCATGTGAGAATGATGGCAACCACTGCAGTACTGCTGCACTTCACGTTCACAACCCCACGTGAGAATGATGGCAACCACTGCAGTACTGCTGCACTTCACGTTCACAACCCCACGTGAGAATGATGGCAACCACTGCACTGCTGCTGCACTTCACGTTCACAACCCCACGTGAGAATGATGGCAACCACTGCACTACTGCTGCACTTCACGTTCACAACACCGCTAAAGACTTGGAACGGTGCTCGTACAAATCAGACGATTCACAAACGGATTTGATTGAAACGTTTATTGCTCATTGCTATATTACATACCCATGTTCAAACGTGCACAATTCTACTGACATGCTTGATCATGATGACAACATTACAAATTTTCCGTGGAACCAAATGATTTATGAATATTTGTAATCATATTTTATGATTATTTATTTAAATAAACACGAGATGATAAAATGAATGGACGCTCTCTCTGTGCAAGAACGCCACAAGGAATCCAGGTGAGACGATGGGAAAGTCTGAGCGTTGACTCATAAGGGATGGTCGATCGTTCCCCGCTGATTCTGTTATACTCGCACTGAGCACGATCTGCTCCACCACACAGCTGACGCTTAAAATGAAAGCGAGAAGCACAAGAGTTATTATCTACGTTAACTTTCTCTTCGGTCGTATGTCATGGTGCGAGTAAAAATAAAAATTGAAATCCGCGCAAGATTGATTCAAACAAAGGTGGTTGATACTCATAAAATTGCATACTTTGCATAAGAATTCTTTTTGGAGGAGCTTCTGCGTATTCTTTGGTACCAAATATTCTTCATATGCGTGCATCAGCAGTTTTCAAAGAATATGGTTATTGATTTTGTCAAATTCGAAATTTATCTCGTTCTACTTTTGGTGTAGGAGTTTGGCTCTTCACAGATCTGGTAAATCTCTGTCTCTGACGGAACCGAATGGACTGAACTGGTGTTTTGTGTACAATACAAATATGACACTCTTCATTAACCTCATTATTTGAGGATTGAGTGTTTCTATTCCTACTACAAATTTCTAGAACTGACAGGACACATCTCCTATTTTACGTCTTACTTTTATTCACGAAGAGTTGATTTCTTGTAAAAATGATACTATTACGGTGCGTTTTCGCTTAGTCCACCAAATTCGTTTTGACTGCAATCCCAATTTTACAATGAAGACGCAATTGGCTATCAATTTTGATATTCTAAGTAACGAACAGAAACAGTTGTTTTAAAACAAATACAATAGCTAATTTTACATACTGCACCATTCAAGAAGCAATTATTACACAACAATGAGAGTGGTGTAGGTATTAAGTTAGTTATAAATATAGATTTCTTCTTATGTATCTCATATTTTCCTCGAACTACAGAGTCCAGTCAGTCTCTGATACTGAAGCAAGCCACAACTGAAGTCCTCTCAGTTAGTAAATTCCTTGCTCGAGATGAATTGAACAAAGAATGTTCGAACGAGATTAGAATGTCCGAACGAGTTCAGAATGATGGAAGGAACTAAAATGTTCGAGGTCAGTATGCCCAAATGAGGAAAGCACTGTTTTAGAAGTGGGTCTAGTGATGTTTAATGCCTTCAGAAATCAGGATTAAGATTAATGAACTGCACCACTTGATAAATATCACGCAGGTCCATCGCAATGTAGTTGACAAACAGCGGTAGTCGAAAAAAAGGGAAAGAGTGTTTGTGCGATTTTTTTCTGGTTCCATGACTCTGATGCAGCAAGACTCTCAACAAAGATTTCCATATCATTCTACAAACACATGCAAACGTGACCACAGAAATCGAGAGACTTTGAGTTTCTAATGAAGGATAACCCGTGAATAAAAATTTACCTAATAGTCACATTTCTATTGAATCTCCAAAGCTCAATGAAACAGGGGCAAAGTTCCATCTTAACTGGTAGTTCTTTGATGGTGCGTGCGCACGCAAACCAAAACAACTTCAGAAAGTACGCGCAATAACGAAATAACATCCTTCGTATTTGATGGCTATGCTATGACATGTACAGTTCTATGAACGATATGAAGTTCTTAGCAAACAACTCAGCATCACGTATCGAGTCGAAGCAAATACTTATCAGCGAGACGCGCTCTTACGACTGCTGATTAGGCAGATGCTGCATAAAACAATCTATGCAAACCATTCAATGGTCTTATTAAGTAGAAATCTTGAGGCGGCAGCCTTAAAAGGAGAGCCCTGGTCTGACACGCGGAATAAAACACGAATGTGTCTATCACAACCCGTAAAGTGTTAATGTAATCTCTGCGAAGTTAAAAATATCCTAATAAGAACAAACGAAACAGATTATGAAAAATTCACCTTCAGTGCTCTGAAAAAAAAATCAAAGTGCTAAAAAATTGTTCCAAACTTTAATTTTTCTGAATAAACCGAAAACAAAACATTGGCATTGAAAAAGCATTGACCGCTACGAGCAATCTTACATTAGTAGCACTGGGCTCCAATTATTTATTTGTGAGGCGTGCACAACACAGGGGTCTTCTTTCACACTGACAATAACCTCACCAAGTTTTCCAACTCGCCTGTAAGAGAACATTGTTTAAATGAAAACCGTATTTTTAAAAGCGCAAATTTAAAATTTTTTGATTCGGCTCCAAATTCGTGTGATTTCTGCATTAATAGAGTCAACGCACATTTTAAAAAACCGTCCGTCAATAAATGGATGTGACTCGGTGAAACTTTCTACTGTTTGATAAAATTTTCAAAAAACTTTTTGAAATTGTCTTTCTAATGTCAATGTTTTTTTCAGTTCAGTGAAAATAATTAATTATAGGTAAATAAATTTATTTTTAAAACTTATTCATTGTTTTTCAGAGCCCTGAAGACGAATTTTTTATAATCCGAAACGCCTGCTTCTATCAGAATGTTTTAAGCTATGATGGACTTCCTTTTTTATCCTTTACGAAGCAATATCGCACGTTTCATTACCAAGCAGCCCTAAATAAAGCTACAGGAGACATGGTCCAGCACAGTGTCGTAACGCGTTCGCGCTCTATGCTGAATGAAGAAGCCGATGCAGTGTCACGGGTTTCTGGCGACTTCAACTCCATAACGGAGTCAGAAAATCTGAACGTCTTTTTCTGCACGATCCCGAATCTAGGCGCATAGCAATTTGCAAAGAATGAATGATAGGAAAATCTCCATAGGCTCACGACAGTCTTTCGACAGCACAATGTCAGTTGGATTAAAAGATTTCTCTGTTATTCCGAGCCCGGAGAATGTAGGCCGGTACGCAGAAGGGCCCACAGAAGTAAACAAATTAAAAAACGTTGCCAGCTCCAAATATTTCATTGAGAATGATATTGCAGCACTCTACTGAGCTCCAAAAAATGTTTTCATCAGGGTTAAAAAAACATTTTTGATGAAATAATCAATTTCCCACGATCCAGAGAATGTTCCACACTGCGATTTTCACCGCATGCTCTTTAGAGTGCAGCGACATTACCTTTTCCTCGCGACATGGAGCTCGACAAATAAAGCAATTAAAGAATGCGAAATGTGTTGACGCCGAGCGGAAAGCTCTCAAAGCAAAGCGAGATCAGAAAATGTCCACTACCAAATATCGCAAGGAATGTGGCGGCATGAATCCATCAGGCTTTTTTTAGAATTTTTTGCTGCATTGTATACCCGTTCTTACGTCACGGATTATCTAACACGTTTCAAAGTAATAGTGCTCGCACGCGACCGCAGAGCATACACACAATCGCCGAAGCATCACGCGTTCACCTATTAGATGCCTCTGGGTTTTAATTTATGATAACTACGTTGAACTCACTCGAAGAATACCTATAGAGAACTATGTGAACAATGTATAATATTCGAAAGCGTGAAGACGACTTAGCACCCACAGTCGAACAGGCTAGAGAAACGCGTTAGTAGAAAGGTAGAAAGTTAATAGACGAGTTAAGAAATTGCTGTTCGAACAGTATACCGAATGGAACATATGTTGGTCCCAGAAATGACCGCATCAATTTATGCGTGTTTCGATGAGTCGACTGGAGACAAAGAAGCTATGCTTTTTCAGCGTATGACAAAGAAGAAGCTAATGTTTACGAGCTGAATATTCTCAAAAGGATATAAAACTTTGAATCAGTGCGTAAATGTCCATGATTGACATGCGTAGAGAACTGAAAAACTACCACGCAACAAAGTGCGAGGCATCTACTACCAAAGCGAGGAGAAAAAACAAACAAAGAATTGGAAATAACGATATAACAACGCGTGTGCCATCTTCTGGAACCAAATGAGTGTACAGAACTTTGATCTTCATTTGAAAACCCCTAAATCATAACAGAAAAACTGAGGTGCAATTTTTCAGGTGATCTGTATAACTGAGGTTATCACTGAGGAGCACTAATTCCCTAAAATATACTAAAAAAACTGACAATATAGACATACTCGACGAGTGCAGCTCAAGAATTTGTCAAAGAGTCACCAAGGTGCTTTTGAAAGACATCACCATCAGCACATCTCCCTGAGCGTTGAGGTCAAAAACACCAAACAAGATTAGAGTGTCTAATTGAGATCGCAACCAAAAGCGATGAAAAAGCCAAGTCTTTCTGGGGCACCGCATCTGCACAGAAATATACATTCAAAAAACCTAGTCTTGTAATTATTTAATATCAGCTACTGAGTCTAGTTAAGGTTTATGAGACCAAAGTCAAAGTAATGCCTAATATCATGAAGTTCATTGCTTTGAATTTCGTTTTCTCATCAAGCATCCCATATTTTCCTCGAACTAGGGCACCCACTCAGTCTCGATACTAAAGCAAGCCATAAAAACAAGCAACGAAGTTCTCTCAGGTGGCAAATTCATCCTTTGAGATCAACTGATCTCGGGGGTGTGCCGTGACTCCAAATGTCACATGTACGCATCGAAAGTCGGATTGTTGAACTTCTTAACTATGCAGTTGATGGGAAGCCTTCACTCCGCCTGCACTTCAGTCTCGCTTCGCCATTTATTTAAAATTAGAACACATATTTATCGAATAAGCCTTCGTTCTTCGTATCGTTGTAAAGTAAAGAATTTATCCATTACGGCTCTGAGGTGAGGGAAGGAGAGTCGCGTGCGTAGCTTTTACGGCCTAAAGAGTGGCAACGCACATAAGGGATTTAGAATGTTGTAAACTTATTTTAGCAACACAGGAAGGAACAGAGCTATAGTGTCACATCTATCCACCATCTATCCAAAATGTTGCTATTGGTTTGAAACGTAGACTTTTTTAAACTTGAAGAGAAAGTATTATTTGGTCAAAACAGCCTGCCTCTTTGGTGAACTGAAGAATCAAACAGGGGAAGCAAAAGTTCATTGATCGGGCTGACTCGGACAACACCAGCCAGTGAAGGCAAATACACAATAGGGTATTACGGTAAAAACACTGGCATCTACATCACAAGGAAAATAATAGGAAAAGCAATACATCGAAATAGCAAACACAATCAGCTTTATAGCCATAACTGAACGACCCGTTCTCTTGGAACCGCACGACAGTTGAATTCAAACGCTGGAGACCGACACACAGAGGCGCGACAAGAGAAAAAGTGTGCAAGATTATTCACTTAGACTGCTTAGGTTGAGATTCTGAAATAATAAATGTAAATGTCAATTCAAGGAAGCCACAAGAGGGTGCCGGAAATGAGGAAGTATTACGTGAGAAAACGACAATGATGCTAACCCATGCGCGCTGGAACCACACGCAACATGGTTTGAGTAAAGGGAGTTTCTTTTCAAGAGGCGCAAGGACGTATTGCCTACTGGCCTCTGGCAATCATTATCAGTTTTGTGACTCTTGCCTTTAATCATATCGTACATAAAACAAAAATTGAGTGTAAGAAATGTAACAACTTACATATAGGTCGTGTGTATTTACGATAGCCTTAAATTTAATATAATCAACTCTATTACCAAAGTGCGATAAGATTGGTCAGCAAGTCTATCGACATAAGCACCTCGCATCTGCAGGTGCTCGGCAGAGAGTGCTCGTGAGAACAGAATATCATTCATCAATATTCATTAAGAATGACAGAGCCACATCGCGGTAAAGCACCCACCCTTCACCTCAGCTACACGACAAGAAAGGCGATGTTTGTGTGGAGTGTTCCCTGCAGATTGTCGTACACAGTAATTACATGCGCCAGCGCGCTACAATGACAACAACTTTTACTTCTAAGCAGGAAACTTCGCGCCACGAAAAGTCGATATAACCGCATTACTTGCATGCGACCGCACGGAAAGCGTGCGGAGGACGCGTCAGTGAAAGATTTAAGTAGTTGTAAAGCTGCTTTGCTGGACATCAGCGCTTGAGAAGAGAGTGACCACAAGGAGAAGGACGTGGACAAACGAACGATAGATAGAATGCACTCAGACAAAATACAAGGAATTTTTGACCTTTCACAATGCGAGAGGGCGGAAATACATCGAGGAGGCAACACTTAAAATAAATAGATTTAAGCTTAATTTACTTGAAATAGAATGTGATGGTCGAATAAGTGTCAAAATGAATCACAAAATTTTATTTCATGCTTTAAATAATCATCTAAATACATTTTAGAGGAGCAGATAGAAGGAAACATGAGCGAAACATAGAAAAATTTAATTAAGTCTCAAAAAACATCTGAATTTTAAGTTATATATTAGGTAAGAACTACACTGAGCGCACAAACCAATTCTCAAAGAATTTCGGTAAATTAAACTAGTTTCTGCCAAAATTTAACACACACACAATGTGTCAGGCAATTAGTTACAGAATGTCTGATTCTGTCAACAATGGGTGATGAAATATAGTAGTTATTACAAGGTGTACTTATTTATGAAAAACAACGTTATTGGTACTGAGGGGGTAAAATGATTTTAAAAAAATCCACAAGAAATGATGAAATGTTATTTTCTAAAAGTTTTCATTGAGTATTAGAGTTGAAATTTTAGTTGCATCTAAATTGGTGAGGGCACAAAAGTTTTAAGCATACGCCACCAAGAATGCACTACTGTTCCCTGAATCCTTGCCTAACAATTTCCATAAGTTGGTAAGGTGTCCTGTCCGAGAATGCGATCGCAGATAAAATTAGATTAGTTTGAATTAGATTATGAGATAGTTTCAACCTCCAAAACCACAACAAAGATGTTCAAAGTGAGGAAGGATGAAGGCACCATTTTATACGGAGGTACGGAGGTATGCACAAGGTGTGTTCCCACACAAGATCCCTGGTCAAAAAAATAGCAAATCAAGAAGGAAGGTATTGAAATAAGATAAAAATTGACGAAGAAAGTAAGTAGGCTGAAAAACAAGACTGCAGTGAAGCAAAAAGAGATGATGGTCCTTAGCAAAGTAAAAATTCATTCTATTCCAACAAAAACAAGGCATACCAAATTCTCAGCTCAGGATCTCACATTTCCCCTAGAGAACACTAATTCCAATAGATACAATAATTGTAGCACTTGAGAGAGAAAGCGATTGCATAAAAGAGGTACAGAATGTGCGTTGGAACTCAACGAAGACATCCACAAATACCTAGGTTAAAGTTTGTCTAACACACCGCATGATCCTCCTTAATGAGCAAAAATCCATGATTTTCAGATAATTTAGCTCCAGTAGTGAAGCAGTAAGACTCAGACTCGGCATAAGACTTCCAGCAGTGTAGACCTTCATCTGTTACCGACCTGACAGCGGCACATCCAGTGTTTAGTGCAAAGTTGGCTTGTGCTTCTTTCCAGGGCAACAACTGGCACTTCAAAGTAAGATGACCTCTAGGATAAGATGTTGAGAGAAATAAAAAATATAGAGTAATTAGAAGCATGCACAAAACTACCTTTATACGAAAATCTTAAAGCTACAAATCTCACTAATTCCCAGCAAGATTTTCCGTCAAGAGCTTCGCGTTGAGGACGAAATTTGCAATCTTTCTCTCACACAGTTCAATGAGGCTTACTGAGCATAATATTACTCGTTCACAGATTAGTCAGAGTTACAAATTGATTCATGATGCAAAACATGAACACTTTTTCCTCTGCTTAGTTTAGCATTCTCTTGATCATCAAGAAAAAGCAAGTGATTAGATTGATCAGGAAATAACCGAAATTAGGGTTATCAGAAATAAAATTCATAGAGACCACTATTTCATTCTTAGAACTCTTTTCTATCGAGAATGAGAACTTAATGTATAAATTTATACTCTCGCGAGGGCACCGCGCGCTTACGACCTTCGCTTGCGTCTGTGAGGGCCGTCGAAATGATGCTTAGCTATCCTGCCTCGATCGTGCGTTCATTTCAGCCAGCTGCAGCTTGCAACAAATGGCTGACAGCACTGGAGCATACTATTGTAATTCTTGATGAAAATAAGCATGTAGCGTAACAAAGTGTGCATTTCACACACGCATGTCAATGGACCGCACACGAAGATAGATCACGGTTCCATTGTTAGCATTAATTTTTCTTTCTACATCGACGTAAAGACAAAGCCTGAACACGGAATTCAACACAACAGAACGAAGAAGCGCTTCAGATACGAAAGGTTTATACCCTTTCACTTAGAGAGGAGCATGCTGAAGTGGAGACTAGGCTGCCTGGATGACGGTGCAAGGACTGTACAAAAGGGGTAGTCGCGGACGAACTTTGCGCCGCACTATAAAAGAGCAAACACGCACGCTTGTCCGCGGCGTCGGAAGTCCAACTTTCACCACCTCATTGTAAATTTGCTTCCAACACTTGCGGAACTCTTTCAGATGTACTCAAGTGTTGAATACGACCTTGAGTGTTAGCCATCTACCATGGTGTTAGCTCGTAAAAATTCGGAAAATACATTAAATTTAGATAGTACAAGTTTTAAGTTTTATTTTAACAAGCTTGGTTTATTTTTGCTAATAAAATTTGTCATAGTATACTGAACATTCACCATGAATTATTTCGTTATTTGCACTCAATCTGGATAGATTATTAATTATATGTTTGTTCAAGTCTCTCTAACCACAACAAAGACGTTCCAAAGAAAGAAAGGAAGAAGACACCATTTAGTATGGACTTAAGGGAATGCAGAATCTATGCACAAGGTGCATATAAACAGTAAGTTGAGAAAGAAGTTCATGAAACGCAATAAAAGTTGAAGAAGAAAGCAATATGTGCTTAAAAACAGGGCACCAGAGAACCGAAATAGGTGGTCCTCAACAAAATAAAAACATTTAATTTGAACAAAAAGAAGGCTTTCCTAACTTTTTGCTTGGGACCTGACATATTCCCTCTCGAAGTACTAATTCGCATAGATATTATAGTTGTTTCCCTCTGAGGGGGCACGCACTTGATCTGGAAGTTGGAGACCAAGTCATTTAGTTATAACCCACAAGTGACATCAGGTTCATTGAAACTGTTTTTAAACAACAAGTGAAAACAACATTTACGATTTCTTATGGGCCAGAGTATCGTTCTTTCCATACTAACAGTTATATACTGACCCTTGGAAGCGTCGTGAGATATCACAGCAGGGATGTACTTGCAATTTCCTTCCCACTTGCATGGATTGTGACAAATGTGAACAAGCAGTGGCCTTCTGGTAATGAGCTCAATATAGTTAAACGTGTGTGAAAAATACTATTAGAAAGACATGAATTTAACTCTTGACGACCTTGAACAAAATGCACCTGATAAGGCAGAACCTTTCTACTTCTGGGCTTACCAATGCCTCCTACATTTGCTTGGCCTTTTCAGGCAACGATTGCAACGATTCTCATAACCCATCAAAAAATATTGCGGTCCAGGGTCACCACAGTAATTTTCCGACCCACAATGATCAAAAAAGATCATTTTTCAAATGTAGCTTGTCCATAAATATCCCTTAGCATCACGTAACCCTGTAAGATTGCTGGTTACTAAGAGATTTTCACGGTTAAATGTTACTAGCAAAAGGCACAATTTTATTATTTTGGCCAGAAAACGTTCAC
This sequence comes from Platorchestia sp. MABIK, assembly GCA_014220935.1. Classification (NCBI taxonomy): domain Eukaryota; kingdom Metazoa; phylum Arthropoda; class Malacostraca; order Amphipoda; family Talitridae; genus Platorchestia; species Platorchestia sp. MABIK. Next base: position 65,385 of record JACJUY010001914.1, on the reverse strand, counting down.
TGAGGTTATTCTACTGAAACACACTGTAACACAAGAATAGAGTTAATAATTTATTATTGCATCTATCGCCGCAATGTATGAAACATTTGTAAACAAAAAAATATCTTAGTTGCAAATAAATCTTTTGGTGTGTTCCAACCCAACAGGAATCTATAACTGACGCAGTTTTCTCAGAAAGTACAAACACAAATGACTGCCTCAGCAGAGTAGAATTAGCGCATCGTAGTGGAATCTAATTCCTCTTTCACAGATGCCCACTCACCACGTAATACATGACTATAATTCTAGTTACTTTTTTGACAGCCCTGAAGCAGCGAGAGTGCGTTAAAAAAGCGGAAAAAATTGGCATGCCTAGGGAAAGGAAACAGCTACATAATATTCAGGCAACAAATCCCTACGACATGAGGGGACATAATTAATCACTGTAAGAGAAACGGAAGAAGATACAACAAGATAATGGGAAACTATACTCAAGTGTCACATAGTTTTCATTTTCCAGGGTATTTGTCGATTTTATTGGTGTACCGCTGTAGATTGTTTTGATCGTTGAATACCCGTAGGCTCTCCTGCAATGAGTGGAGGTCAAATGATGCCTCGCAAAACTGCATAAGCTTACAAGTTAAGCACTCGAATATCAATACCTTCTCAAAGTATTTTCCGACCAAATTTATGAGACATACAGTTGCTTGTAGTTGGTGGTCGACGTAATTAATCACTGAAGGGCATGTCACTGACATTTTTACGAGATAAAGAAAATAAAAAGAAAATATGTATCTAAGCACACAACAACCTTTGCCACTCAGCGTCGCTGGATTTCAGAAGAACAATTCGGAGCACACCTGAACAGCTCCCAAGTTCCCCATGTAGGACCATTGATGGAGGGTCTCTTCAAGTATCCTAGCTACAGACCAGAGAACAGCTGAGCAGCTTTGTTTGTGCACTAATCGTAACAAACGCGAATTCCGAGCACCAATAAACTGCCTTGTCCGCTAAAGAAAATATCGAATTATGGACATACAGTTCTTCGAAATGAGAAACATAAAAATATGAAATTGAAGGGTACGACGCAAACTCTTTTAACATTTAAGTAACCGACATTCGCCTATTTTACTAGGTTGTAGGCATTACATGAAATAGAATAGAACTGTATACCTTGTCGTTATCAATCTCAACACTATGTATCCGCATCGGAGGAAGTTATTGCGAAAAGATTTTATTGATTCCGAGAATTTAAAGACTCGATGGTGATAATTATAAAAAAATCATTGCGACTGAACTTTAAAAGCATGCACTTAGAAAGCTGAAGCATCCTGAGCAGGCTCGGTGCCAGGTTCTCGTAGACACACAGTTTCGCTCTGATCGATTGTGAGATTTGTGCGCATATCAATTCTGTAGTTAATTGCTTTACACTCAGTGGCATTGTTTTAATTGAGTTTGATTAGATTATAGATTAAATTATTAGTTAGTTAAAGTCTCCCTATCCGCCCCAAAGGCGATCCAAAGAGAGGTAGGAGGAATGCACTTTTTAGTTTGGAGTTGAGGGACCGCGGAATCTATGCAGAAAAGGCATAGAAACAGTAAGTTGAGAAAGAAGATTGTGAAACAAGATCAAAGTCAAAGAAGAAAGCAGTAGGTGCTGAAAAACAGGACAGTAGTGAACCGAAAAACGATGGTCATTAACATAACAGAAACATTTTATTTCAACAAAAAGATGGCCTACCTAGCTCTCCGCTCGGGCCCTCACATTTTCCTCCTGGGAGTGCTGTTTCCCACATGTACAATAGTTGTATTCCCTTGAAGGGAAAAAGTTTGATAAGAAACAATATCGTTCGGAAACCACAGTAAAGCGAGTATGTTTTCCAATATTAGAACATATGAGAAGCTCATTGAGAAATTTATGGAAATCGTTCTATTTTGTACTTTATTCTTCCCTAGCTCTGTTCCTGCTCAAAATGAAAATAAAGTTCGGAAGAACTCGCATAGATAGCGAACATGCATCTCCCAAGAAAACCTTTCCATGAACTTAGCAAGAAATGCCCCGAAGATGCAAATTGGCGAGTAGCCCGTGCGGATCATATGTCAATTTTTATTCAGTTTGAGAATGAAGGCACGAATAAGTTTGAATTAGAAATGCTCAAAAAGCCCGATAACATAGTTACGCGTAATGATTATGAGAAATTTTTGACACTCGCCGGTAATGGGTTGTATTCCCCGGCACATCACAAAATTTAAATTCATTTAACTTCACTTACGAAGCAAGAATTATTCAGCTCTGACACCAATTAATCAGTTGATGTCGCAGCAATTGCAACAGATATACAATTATAGCCTTCGAAGGCGACTACCAAGTGTACCAGCAGACGTCTTCATGTCATCGTGTGAAGCCGGCGGTCAGTCACCCAGACGCTCATCAGAGGGTAACGTGCACATGTAATTTTCAGGCTACTGCAGCTCGCTTCTGTTGCTTCTATATGGGAAGAACTAATTCAACGCCCGTCGAAAGTTTCACGCATGACAAACACAGGGACACATAGGCTGTTTTTTAAAACATTCAAGTTACTAGCGATCCATTTTGCAGAGTAGACAAGTTAACTAAAAAATAAACTTGCGTCATCAATAATACCGTTGCGAAGACGTAAATTGTTCGAAAACCTAGCTGTAGATAATGTTCGATGGTTCACTAAGCACGTAACCCAGGGCAAGTTTAACTGACTAATTTTTTGAAATGTAAAATGTAGATAAGGTTTGGTCTTTGAGGAGGGAAGAGATGGAAATGGATACCGAATAACAGGCATTGAATACTTATCCAGCTCCAGAGAGCAATGCTCAATTTTCACGGATAACTAGAATCTTCCTCACATACTCACTCGTTCATTGATAAATTTGAAACCTCACAAACTAATATTTTTAAGGTTTCAAAATTTATTGTGTTTTTATCTATTTAGTAAATGTATCACACGATTAAGTGTTGATCACTCGCGAACTTAAAAATGAGCTTCAATTTATATATTAAACCCTAAAACGCAGGCCGCATCCACATCCCTGATGTCAAAAGGGGAAATACTCAAAATTTGAGGAAATATATTCAACCTGAAGATCTATGCTTGTCCCCATGCATTACCAGTGTACTGAATTCATCGCAATCCGAACAAGATATTCCCACAAAAAATTTTTCATTTCAAAACAATGCGATTTTACTGGGATAAAACGGTCGATGCATAACCTTGCACACAAGCAGCTCCTGCACACCAACTAAGGCGCTGCCTCAACCATCACAAGAGCCACATAGCGATAAGGTTGACTTTTTCTTCAGGTCCTGATGTGCTTGTAACAAATCTATCAAATGTTATCAAAGCAGGTAACAAGACACCACTAATACTTTCACTGATGAACCTTGCATGATGCGTAAGAAATAAACTCGGTTACAAGTTCAAAAACAGCTTAAATTTTTTATGCAATAACAGATTGTTTACAAGAACTGGAAGAACAGCTTGTTCTAGTGATTACGAAAGTACTCGTATAGGTGAGTACACTCGGAAGCCATTGAAAATTTGAACAAATGTTGACGATAATAAACATAAAAGAAGGGAGAAATATAGGATATTTTATTAAAAAAAGTTACTTTTAAAAAACCTCATTACTAATTGCTCCATTTTTACCACTGCGTCGTCGTTACAATTGTTTTTAAGCTCTTTAATCAAGGCGGAAGGGCTCAGTTCGGGACCTCACATATTCCACCTGGGAATGCTAATTCCAAAAGATACAATAGCTGTGTCCCCTTAAAAGGGGCTCCAGTGATAAAATGGAAGCTCTACTGATATTGCAAGAAACCAGGTGAATGCATTCTTTCCTCAGTTACAGTTATCTGCGTCTGTCCCACATCAGGTGAAGTCCACTTCCATTTTCTACCTTACAAGAAATGATGATACTAGTAAATAAAAGTATTTTATGCACTTATTTAGCGGAAAACGAATCTCTTCATAACTAAAATTTTTTAAAGCCTTATCAGCTCCGTTCCATGGAAAATCAACGATATACAGAATTAGAACAGACTGAATTGCGCGAATTCGACTCATGAGAAATGACATAAAATCTCAGACCACTTCCGTGACATCACAATTTTGATGAGCTGGTCTGGAGACAGAAAACATTGGCCAACCAACCCTGCTGTTCGAGACTACCGTCTGCACTGTAGGGGCAACCACCAGCTGAGGACGTAGCATGACTACGGTAGGAATCCGCTCAGAGCAGAAGGCGACGGCGGCACCTCAGCGAGAGCGTTACCGGTTCAGGTCACCGTTAGCTGGCAGGCTGCAGCCCGGAGTGGTCGTCTCCGTAGCGCAGCCTCACCGAAGAGCCACAAGCTCTTCGATTCAAGTTGAGAACAGCAGGTTAAATGATTGCTGCTGTCTGAAGAACTTGAATCATTAACATTCTGATGCCAAATTAAACGTTTTTCATTCGCTCAAGCTGAAAATCTATTCGATCAGTCTAGTTTGTGTTACTGTAATATTTTCACATGTCCATGCATAATAGACCAAAGAAATGATTCTACCGATGTATCGCTTGTTGTAAATAAATAAATGAACTGTTTAATTTAACGCCCCTTTCTAGCAGTGCTATGCATCTTAATTCGAATTGGTTTTTCGAACCAATTTTAGATTTTCTATCCTGCACAAATGGGGTAAAAGCTAGACTCGTATACCTAAGTTTTCACCCAAGTTACCTAAGCACCATACCAAATTTGTTCTCTAACAGCAGGTCTGCCATGCTCCACAAATGAGTTGTCCCACAAAAACTAGTCAGGCACCTGCGCTTCTGCTTTGCGAGCCCTCAACGGTGTGCTAGAAATCTGTGAAAAGTTTCTCAGTTTCACGAAGAGAATCTTGTTTACGTAGTCGACTTGAAGACAGCTCAATTTCACTCGCACCTGAGTGGGAAATCACATAGTAAAGCTAATTCCAATAACTCTAAAACTTTTAGTTGAGACAACAATAAAACTCAGTTAAATATACCAATGTTTAGCGTCAATTCGGGTCAAAAATTATTCCGAAGTGATGCATTCAAAAAACATCAAATCTCTGACGGACACGAAGCGCAACAAAATTTTTTTCGATGAAATGCATTACGTCATCGATAGGTCAAACATGCGCACAACAAACGAATTAACACACATTCCCGTCTACGTACAACCTTTTCTGGTAAAAGGTATCGTCCATATGGGTACTACATCTAATTTATTGCCGGGCTAACGCTTAACACCGTTTTTATTTAGCTATTTTATAAGTCAATTATAGTGTTACAATTTTCAGTGGAAGTAATAATCACAATGAAACTAAGGTTCTAATATTACCTCTTTTAACCAACGATGGCAGGCAGTGTCAACCAATGCGTTAATATTTGGCACCCAATTTTGGCTATGGAACAAAATTGAAATTGCTTCGTTACAATGATCGTTCTAATTGACCGACGACGACGCCTAAACTATGAACAGAAGCTCTATGAACAGAAGTTTTAAGCCCTACGATCAGTTTTTCCACGAGGCTTCACACACGTTTAAAAACATCACTTTATAATAGACTTGAGACCGGATGAGAGGAGCACAAATTGTTATCATGACACCGATCTTTTATTCCCACATTCAAGATAGAGCGCTAAAACACAGGACGAAAACTTCAAGATGCGAGGCTTTCGCCACAAATTACAGGGAGCAGCTCGAGGAAAGCCAGGGAGCCGAGCGCAATAATTTACATTTGACGAAACCATTAAACGTGAAATGTCAATGAACAGGTAATGTTTTTACAGAATTTCCTCTAGACAAAGCAAAGGGAAGTGATCTAGACAAAGCATGTGGTCCAACACTTTCTCCTATAGACAGGAGGATCAGATTGGCTATTTTCCAGGCGAAAGCTCTTAAATTTGACTTTTCTCACATAAAATCAGTTTCATAAAAAAATGACCGTCGTGTGTCAACTTGTTGGTAAGTTTGTTAGTATCTATCGCATAATGCTTTTAATCTTCGATAACATAATAAGAATAATCTAATCATCGAATTTTTCGTCACTGAAAACGAGAACTGTGTCGTGATCCTACATCATTGCCAGCATTTCGTTGTGGTCGTATGTTGATATGCTCTATTTGAGCTGCAATTTATTTCTTCCGTCGTGATATGTGGTATATATCACTTTAATATATTTTATCAATAAGGCGTGACTTATGTCCTCGCCATGATTTTGATTTATTGGTAGCTAGAGCTACGCTGCCACCACCCTTAGAATAAGGGAAATTGAAAATTTATAATATTAAAATGAATGAACTGATAATATTAGGTAACGCGTTTCCATGCCTTTTATGTCTTTTTCTCATCTTTTCAGAACACAGGTATTGATACACTTGTAACCAAGATGGAGATTTAATTTTAAAGAATCAATCAAACGCGCATTACAATAATGAATAACTATTCCTGTTACACAATGGTACTAACACAAGATATCGCTTGCTATATCGAAATGAACCTACGATCTGAGTATATCGTGAAGTTGGGTTAACAATGCGAAGCTATTTAATGAAATGAGAAACTCATCTTATAGGGAGAGATGTGAGGTCCCTCGGATGTCGAGATGGCGGAACGCCAGCCTGGTACGTTCGGTGTGCCGGTAGACGCTTGATTGTTATGATTTGATTAGATTAGATTATCAGTTTGTTTAAGCCTCCCTATCCGCTACAAAGGCGATCCAAAGAGAGGAAGGAAGAAGGCACCATTTAGTATGGAGTTAAGGGAACGCGGAATCCATGCAGAAAGGGCATAGAAACAGTAAGATAAGAAAGAAGTTCATGAAACAAGATCAAAGTTGAAGAAAGTAGTAGGTGTTGAGAAAGCAGGACAGCAGTGAACCGAAAAAAAGTTGGTCCGCAACAAAACAAAAACCTATGTTATTTTAACAAAAAGAAAGCCTACCTAACCTTTAGCTCGGGCCCTCACATTGCTCCCCTGGGAGCGCTAATTCCCATAGATACAATAATTGTATCCCCCTGAGGGGTTGATTGTTATGATATTCTGAATCAATTAAGCTGGCTTAAGGTGATAAAAGTGTTCCACGTTTTGAAATCACTTCACGACGAGTTTGTTGAAATAATGTTTATAACACCAGCGCCGGCACCCGTAGGGCGCAGCTTAAAAGATTGGAACGACACACTTCTTGCTTATGTGGAGTAGCCTGCCTTACTCTATATTGACAAAGAGTATATTAGCCTGCGCCCCAATGGGAGAGGGCAGACAAGCCTGTAACACACTTCTGGCTTTGATGGTGTGTTCACACTTCACTGCCTGAGTTCCCTCGGCGTCCCTTCCTCCGCGCAGTCAACCCGCTAGAGCTGGGACTTTGCCTCGTTCAAACGATGTTCTATAGAAATTTGGAAATCATTCTAACGTACATGGAAATATGCCTAATTGAATCAATAATCCCTTTATGAGTTCCCATTGAAATACCTACTAAAATACAAGAAATATTCCTATAAATAGAAGAATTACAGATTAAGGATAAATTGAATGGTAGTAAATGGCAACCTCGGGCACTCGCTGAAAGAAACGACGGTGTAACATGGTCGATACAATGGCTGTAGCGTGGAGGTTCGTTCAGATGTCGGGCTTCTAGAAGATTCTTGGTAGAGTGGGCGTCCTTTGCATCCGTAGGTAACTCGCGGTGAAATATCTCTCCAAATATGATGATCGACGCAGTTCTTCTTGGAGATTCGAAGTGAATACGAAGGCCTGTCGTAACATTCAAAGTATTCCATAGCACAAAATAAAATTTCATTGGACGCTAGATATGATGAATCATATCACTGTTCGATGATGCGTGTCCGCTAGTTGGATCATTAAGGTCACTCATCACCTGACAATTTTGCCCAGGCGTACCGCAGTTAACCGGCCAAGATTTAAAAAACTGGAGTGCCAGCCACCAGCTGGACCGGAGATGACAACGGATGGCCAATGCGCATCCTGCCTGGTCTTCAAGTCTTCCTCGTAATAAAAACAGTAGGAGCTTGCAATCGCACATTTAGCGACAATTATACCAAAGAGAACGTCACTGTACAATCCATCGACTTAATTTAGAAATTAATTTCATGAACAAGTACTTTAATAAACACAACTGCATGAACATAAAAGTCGGTCTTGTAGTAAACTATGTCACAAAACGCAGGTGACTCGCATCGCAGCTGTGTAGTGTCATGTAAAAGGTAGCGATAAACTCTATAATCTGTTTTTCCAAGAGGCTTCACACACGTTTAAAAACACCACTTTATAATAGATTTGAGGCCGGATGAGATGCGCGCAAATTGCTACCATGACACCCTTCTTCAACTCCCGCATTTAAGATAGAGCGTTATCGAAAACACAGGACGAAAACTTTAAGATGTGAAGCTTTCGCCACAGATTACAGGGCTCAACTCGAGGAAAGCCAGGGAGCCGAGGCCACAGCCACGCGCTGGAAGAGCTGACCTACTGAAACAATGACCTACGGCACCTCTCTACCTCAGCTATGTACCTCCTGGCGTACCAAATAGGTCATGATTGCTGCTACAGCTCATCGACATCGGTCTTCGAATGTGTACCTTTTGTTTTCAAATGGGAGAGCATGGATGATACAATTCCTCGCAAGAAAGTAATGACACCAGAAAAAATACTGGAAAATGAAGTAATACGTATTGTGAACAAAAATGCCCTAATCGAATCTAAAATGGGGAAAAATGTTATTGCTTAAACAAGGTCGCTTTTATACAAAAGTTATAGCATTGTAAGTACTAAAATTAATTGGTAGTATAGATTTTACTGTGGAAATCAATACCGCAAGTGTAGCTACAATATGCACAGTACTTTGCTGTAGAGGGATATTTATGAGAACTGCATTTCTTCTAAACATTGACACGGATTTCAAAGTCCAAGAAACTCGAAGACACACGAACACCACACTCAAAGGCATACACAAAATAACCTTGTAAGTAGGATATTCCACGTCTCAAGTTTACGATGTTCAGATTACGTCGAGGCAGTGAGCAAAATGAGCAATGGAGGCAACCAATGTTCTCAGCAAATTTGAGCACAGCTGTGTCGAAACACAGCTGTGCTCACCTTTTTCGGTTGTGTTCACACGTACAATTACTTGCTCTCAGGTAGAGAAGCGAGCTATTCCCGGCCGTAGAATCAGACCCAGTTAACTAACTAGAAAAGAAGGTGTATGAATACGCATGGCATATAAGCAACGATTTACTCTCGCAGAGGTTGTGTCTCATGGTATAGACTGAAGTTTGTTTTCAGTGAATTCAACGGTGGGGCAGGAGGCCCAAGCTTATTTCAAGATGAACGAGTGCAAAGAGAGTGTCCCAAATTCAAGATGACTGAATATTGTTTCAGGTTAGAAAAGTGGGCTTTTGACAAATAATCAGGAGTGTGTTAGAGGAACGTTTTTGATCCGCTCCACTTCATCATCTACGTAAACTGTCTCTGACCCAGAAATAATCTGTTGAAACATTAAGTTTGCACATGACACGAAACTTTGCCACACGGCGTTCAACGAGAGTGACGAGAGTTACCATTCAAACAGACACCATCCGACATCTTCAGTCGTCCGAAACTTTAAAAGTAAGCGTTATTTTAACAAAATGCTCAGTAATACACATTGGAACAAATAATATTTACTCCCTTCATACAAAATAATACAAATTTCCTTCATACAAGGAATGATACTCGTCTTGAAACAATAAAGCAACAAACCACTGAAGACCTCAAGCGTGACCAGGGTTGACTTTAGTCCGCTATGATAATAGCAAATTAGTAGAAAAAATAAGTTCAAAATGCGAATAGAATATTCGGTCTTACAGCAAGAAACTTTGCCTAAAAAACATAGGACGCAATACCATATAGGTACACGATAAGGCACTAGCCTGACCACATGGGGAATACTAAATAACTCTGATCGCCCAAACCGACGACGACAAACCAAACAAATGGAAAGAATTCAACAAACAACAGAGAAAACAATTTTACAGCCTCGCCACGTAAGTTATGAACGTCGCCTTCAACCACTTGCCCTTATTTCTCTGGAACAAAAAAGACAGGTCAACTAATCCTAACAACTGATGGCCCAGAAGGGCTTTTCGACTCAGAGGCTAGTACCCCTACACACCTGAAGTGTATACCTGAAGCAAAGGCCTATGAGTTATAAAAAAATATCAGCTCATTCTAGGCCTTAACTTTCTCGTTTGTCAAAACTGACCTAATGTGAAATCATCCTCCGAAAAAAATCGTTTCTGGTAGAAAAGCTATTAGGTTGAAAAATCGCTTTGACCGTTATTGGGTTGAAAATTCCCCAACACCTATTCTGAACACCTAAATCGAGGGTTGACCATAATTCTAGAGACACAAAGAGTAATTATACCTCCATAAAAATGAGTAATTCATTTATCGTCGTCAGAATCATGCGTTATTTAAATAATTGCTAGACCTTTAACAATGCTTCATTCAAAAGCAGCGTCACCACACACCAACATTACTGAGAATGCGAAAAAAAACTCAGATCTTTCAAGCAAACACCTGTGAAACGGTCGTTCTCTCATGTTTAAATAAACGTAACGGAATGAGTGCTTGAACATCAGTAATTTTGAGCGTGACTGCTACTCATTCTCTTCTACTTCCACTCTGGTGCATGTCCGTGATTAAAGTCTTACAGCATAGGACTTAGACTTAGGAAGCAACTCGATAAAGAGCAACGCTGCTTGACACTGTTACCATATTCCATCCTTTGTATTCCATTCCAAGAACGTACGCACCATAATTTATGTAGGTTGAAAGTTAAGTACACATTTTACTTGGTCTTCGGTGGTCAAATTTACCATATGGTGTCCCACTTACGTCACAGATCACTTTTCATTTTGGACGCTTACAGAACACCTGTAAGTTTCCAATAGAATCCCGTAAATTTCAACAATAAGTTACATACTGTATGACTGTGAGTCTCATGCAGTTTGAGGGGCATATTGTGCCGAGCCAAGAGCGGTCAACAATGCACGACGTTCATTGCAGCAAATCCACGACTTGATTAAAAGATATAACTTGAAAATGGCAGAACACGCAATAAGCTATTTATTAAGAACAAATCTGATCTAGATCATCATAAGAATTCTAAATAATTGACTATAAAGCACACGAATCAAACTCTTGGGCAATGAATGGCACGATATGCGATTTATTATTTTTTCTTCATCCCATGTATGAACGTAAACAGTTCTAAAAAATAAACAGTTATTTCATGTAACATTGTACGTATATCACACACCTGGCATCCCAAAATACCACAAAAGGGAATAACTACAATGTAACGCAGTAGCCAATTATGGCTATACACGTAACAAACTACGCTGTGTTCTATAGTTCAACGGAACTCTGAGCGTGAAACGCTACACATGTCCTCAACGCGCGCAAAGTTCAAGGCAAATGTGTACGGTACGGAACATAGCAAAAAAAAAAAAAAACTAAGAACATAACGGTACTTTAAATCTGCTTTGTGCGAAGAATCTTCTGTAGTGTCAGATTATATTAGACTAGCAGCTAGTTTAAACCTCCCTAACTAAAACAATGGTGTTCCTAAGAGAGGAAGGAAGAAGGCATCATTTATCATAGTAAGGAATTAAGGGAAAAAATAGTATTCCCAGGTATTCCCCCCACCCTGCGCATAAAAGCAACCAGATTTAAAGAAGTTTATTAAACAAGATGAAAGTTAAAAGAAAGTAATAGGTCCTGACAAAGAAAAGACAGTAGTTAGCTAAAAAAAGAATATCCGTAATAATACAAAAACTTAATCTACTTCAACAAAAAGACGAGCCTGCTTTACCTTGAGATAGGGACCTCACATTTTCTTGCTGAGGTGATAATTTTAATTGATGCAAAAGTTGTATCCTCCTCAGAAGATTCTATGCTATCACTGAAAGGGAATATTCAGTTAAGGAAACCGACTTCCGCCCCTTGAAACATATAATTAAATGTTAGCCCGTTTTAGGAGCACACTGGTCAAGGAGAGCAAGCATCAAAATCCTCCAATTACGTGATGCAGATCAATGAGTTTGTTAAAAAATGAGTCACGCATGTTACAGCCCATGATATTCCTATAACCACGTTCTTGCCGGCATTACGGCGCGACACGCGCGAGCAACATCGTGCTGTTTTTCGATTCATTTTTGTCGAAACATTATTCTTGATACAGGTTATAAATAATTTTATTTCTAATTTCTCAACTGAACGTATGAGATACTGACACATTTCTAAAGTAACTCTACCAGAGCACACTTCGTTGGAGCGAACTTATCCTGTTGCGCAAGCCTTTAGGTAATGTAGCGCGCAAGTCATCATGACCGAGGTGCACCAGTACGATGATAATTTTGCATCAAAACGGTAACGAATTAAACTGTGTCAGTACAAAAGTCAAGTTGTGCCGAAAGAATAATCAGGTTGTACCAAATGATAGATCAGGATCTGCCAGTGCGATCAAGATCTGCCTGTGTGATCAAGATCTGCCTGTGTGATCAAGATTTGCCAGTGCAATCAAGATCTGTCTGTACGATCAAGATCTGCCAGTTCGATCAAGATCTGTCAGTCCGATCAAGATCTGCCAGTGCGATCAAGATCTGCCAGTGCGATCAAGATCTGCTAGTGCGATCAAGATCTGCTAGTGCGGTCAGATCTGCCGGTGCGATCAAGACCTAGCACCAACACGATAAGGCGCGGCAAAACGAGTACCATGTTTCTGGCTGTTAGGAGCACCGTAATAATACGATTACGCAGCAAATAAAAAGTACTAAAAACAATACTAGAGTACAAGCCCTCTCTAAACACACCCGAACAATTTGATGACAGTGATATGAACTAAAGTTCGTTCATTCCTCGTCCGCTATCCCCTCTTCCGCGTCATAGGCCAATATTGCAACTGGAGGGGCGTGGATGACATTTCACCAGCAACTTTTTGCACACTTCTTGCGAAGCATTGACATTTTGAAGAAATTCAGCGTAAGTCGCAAATCATAGCACCAAAGGGACGGTGTAATTTACACAAAACCAGCTGTGTAGTGCACACACGCTGTGTTACGTGTTGTATATTCCTGTGTGAAGGTTTGAGCACCGCGCAGTTGAAGGGATAATTAAAAAGCGCCGGGGGCTGACAACTGTCAAGCGTGACTTGCGTTTTCTTTCATTACAAGAGCAACGCATTAATGTTACACGGCATAGCTGTTACTCACCGCTCACTGCGGTATTCATTCAAGTTCACCTTTGTGATGAAGGTTTAAACAAGGGAGAAAAGAACACGTACAATATAAACAATTTGTACCTCAAGGGACAAATCAGTAATTACGCTATTTAAGGCTCTTCTAATGGACACAATTGAATATAGCTACTTGTGGGCCCGAATAAGTTCAACGACTTCTAAGGTATCCTGTCATCAACGCTGTTTGAAGGTGTACAACTATATTTAACCTAATTCACCTAACCTAGTTGCACACTTGCCCTTTACACCCTGAGTTCTTTGCATAACCTGTGTGAGTGCTGCGAACTATATACACGTCGGAGACACACGCAGACACACACACACGAAGTTCTTTCATAGCTCAAGTATCGCACACAAAACTGACGCAGAAGTGAACTCTACTTAAAGATAAAATCACCTAAGTCGTCACAATCATTTCCTAGAAGCTCTGCATGTAATTTAGTACTTCAGAATCTTGTATTTTTTGTGTGACGAATTCGTCACACTCGGGCGTCATGGGCTTGACTGATCAATGAATTGATTTGCTCAAGATTCAATGCTTAATTTTAACAGCAATAGTTAATAAGGGCTAGATGAGAACAGTATATTCTAGAAAAAGATTTAAGATCAAATTTGAGATCAATGTCATTAATCATGGTAAATTATCCGAACAAGATAGAAGAAAGATTTGACTTGATTACCTCAAGTGATTAATATTTGATAGAAATAGGGATTCAAGATTCGTTTTGAAAGCTTTGTGAGAACTTATTTAGCTGATCTCAGCAAGAATAAAATTTCAGGTTTTGTTTCCAGTAAAAAGGATATTGTGTAGTGAGAGAGCTTTTCAATAATTAGGAAGTATGAAGTTACTTCTTTTTCGGGTTCTATGATCCTGATGGCCAGCTTATGCCCTCATTAATTGTTCAAGGCTTTTGTTGCCCTCATTAGTCATTGTTTTATCCATGCAATTACACGTGGAGAGATTGTAAAGATCCAAAGGGTTAAGTATTTTTAAACTTTTGATTCATTCATTCGTGTGAGCATTATATTCTACCTTTCGAATCGCTCTTATGGCTCTTTTTGCTGTGTATAGAGCAAATTCGTTTTGTTTTTAATCTGTTCCGTGCCAGGCTTCCATTCTGTATCGTAAATATGGTGTAATGAGCGTTCGATAAAGTATTTGTATTACTTCTTCCGGCAATACATTTTCTACATTATTGAGGACTCCTACGGATTTTGATAATATAGTACTGATATGTGTAATATGCTCTTTGAAAATCAGATGTTTATCTATAATAATACACAGGAACTTAATGGAGTTGGTTTCTTCAATATCACCATCACCAATCTTAATGAGTGGAAGAGACCCATTCTGCTTGTATGCAAATATAGTATTGTATTTTGTCTTATCGATATTGCGGCTTATTTTATTAGCTTTGAGCTATGTACATTGAAACCTTTTGCAGCTCATCATTTATACTTTCTGTAATTTAAATGGGATTTTTCATTAGGCGTAGAAAGCGTGCTGTCTCCGGCACAAAGTATGAATTTGAAGAATGAATTAGATTTCACCATATCGTTGAAAAATATTAAAAATAGGAGAGGCTCAAGGACAGATCCTTGTGGTACCCCATGGCTAGTAGTCAGTAGTTTTGATTGCGAATCGTAAATGGCTTCGTATTGTTTCCGAATTGTTAGGTATAATTTGAAACAATCATGAGCAACTCCACTTTAATTTAATGCCATAACAGTGCACATAATTAATGCCATAACAGTGGAGTTGCATGAGTAAAATTTGAATTCAATGCATTTCGAAAGTCAAGAAACACGGAGAAAACAAGCTATCCTTCATTTATACTGGAAATAAGGTGTAACTAATTTAAAACAGTCTGTGTTGTTGATTTTTTTGGATTAGAAACTATATGGCTATCCACAGAGAAACGCTTTTTTTTCTTATGGCTCACAGAGAAACGCTTTTTTTTCAAAATAGAAATGGACTTTTTAATCCACAATTTTCCGACTATTTTGCTAATAATAGGTAGTACAGAGACAATCTATAATATTTAACGCAAGTTTCATCACCATTTTCAAAAATAGGGGTTCCTCTGGCAATTTGAGAGAAAATACATAGGAAAAGCGACTGGTTGATGTGTTGAAAATTAACGGAGCTACCATATCAGCCATTCCTTAAAGTACTTTATCTGAGAACATTCTTATTTCACTTTATTTATTTTTCAAGTTGGTTATGCACACAATTATAGTATATCGAAAAAATTAGTAGGCGTAAAGAAAAGAGTTATGTTCACTGACATAATCCATGTCTTCCAAGTGGTCAGTCGGTTCACAAGAAATAACGTCAGCAATATTTTTTATTATATTTTCAAAAGAGTTGTTAAAAATAGTTACAATATCTTTTACCTCGTGATATTTTACATTATCTTGAAAAATCGGTTCAATTTTTTCGTAGCAATGCCATTCGCTTTATAGAAAGTATTAAGAAGGCGCCAGTTTTTTTAAAGATCGATTTTAAATTGCGTGAATTTGAGCGTAACGTAGTTTTTTATGCTCTTATTTGATTTGTTATATAATTCTTGAATCTGTTATGAATTTCGGTAAATAAATTCTCATTTCGTATGTTAGAGCTAGGTACGCTTGACATTTCTTTATATTGATAAAGATGTCTTCAGTAATTCAGGGCTTTCGTTCATTTTTCGGTGTTTTTGTAAAGTGATGATCGGACAATATTGATTTTATGCAGCCTTTATAATTTTTAGTTAAACTTTGTGTGGCTTTATCAATGCATTATTGTCATGTAGATCAATGTTCAATGTTGGAATTCTCCTCGAACAGAGCGCATTGTTCCCAAATTGTATTCATTTGCGCAACGATATGTACAAGTTTTTGCCTGTGGCTTGGTACAAGTAACAAAACCATTTTCATAAAAAGATACACCGAAAAAAGATCGGATAAGTAGGATGTTTTTATTCTTGTAAAAGAAAATCAGTTGGATCTATCATGAAGATATTATCGAATAGCGTAGCAGATTCTGATGAGACACGTGCTGGCTTGATGATGATTGGAAGGAAAAATTTCGACTGAAAAGCATTTATGAAATTTGAGATTTGTTTACAGCTTTCATGTTTTAGAAGATCGTAATTGAAGTCACTGCAGATTATTTTGCCGTTGTATACTGACTCCTTAAACTACGACATAATTCGATGAAATTCATTCATGAAAAATACAGGACAGGCTGTTGGAGGCATAAATACACAGTTCTAATTAAAATACAAAACGTTTCGTTTAATTAGAACGTTTTACAAAAAACGTTTCGATATGTTTACGATTCATAGTTGCACTTACAGGGATTCTCGAAGCTATGTGTTTAAATATGTGCGTACTCACGCCTCTGCCACGTTTGTTATGATTACGTAGTAAATGATGGCTATAATGTGTGGTTCTGCATTTGAATAATTTCTTCAGATGAGCCATCTAGCCAAATTTTGGTAAAGTTAATAACGTCAAAGTTACACGTTTTCTCAGTGATGGTATAAGTTATTTCACCTATTTTTGAAAAGAGCACCTTGCAGTTCCAAAATCACTCGAAAAATCATTGCAACTTGTTCTCATCGATTCCTAGAACTTTTGAATATCAATATACTCACGGTTTCTTGATTGATTTAGGTTTGAAAACACTGTCTTCAAATGATTAAGATTTAGGTCAATTTCATCGTATATATATCAATATGATCACCCATTAAAGTGCACGAACAGAAAATAATATACAATGTAGAAATATAAAATATTTCAAAGTACAGGTAATAAATACAAAGTAAAGGCAATAAATAAAAAGTATAAATTTTAATTAAAAATACTGAATTAACGAGTGAAAAAATCACACATCAGTCTTCAATCTAGTGTAATGTCATAAACAGTACACTCACTCAGTACGTAAGTGAAAACATTGGAGTGCATAAATTACTCACAGTGTAGTTAAAAAAACTGTCATACTCCAAAAGTATCAGCATATGACACAAAAGGTGCAACAAAAGATACAATTGATTGAAATAGAGGTGAAAGTGACATGATATCTAACAAAAGGCTTTGAATGCCCAAATTGAATGAATGCCCCCAGCTAATATAAAAACAGAATTACAAAAAAATTTAAAATGAGTAAAAATCGAAGTGAAATGTCTGGCATGAATGCCATCTATGCCAGTACCATCAGCAGAAGCTCCAACGATATCTGGAGCAAATTTAAATGTACGTAAATAACATGAAAATAGAAAACATACAAATGAAATTAAAATTGAATTAAATTAAAAAATTAAAATAAGATAAAAAAATTATCCGGTTGAAATGAACTGTTGAACAACACAGGATAGACAGAGTAATATTCTGAAAAAATGGAATCACCCAATTTTTACGATAAAATATTTCACAAAGCAATCTTTTACAATTTAAAATTGCTGGAACAGCGTGTAACTATAGCCAAGTAGGGTGCTCCTATGTAGAAATTTACAGGGGATTCAGAAATATCAAAATTTGCCGAACTGAGGATCCCAGTGTTGAGAACACAATATCCAACACAGCAAGAAATCTCCTTGCATTCTGCGCCTCAATCCGTAATATTTCTGTGCAATTCCTTGTATCTGTGACCTCACGCAGACGACACGGCTAGCTCGAACCAACCTCACATTATCTCTTGGAATGGCACGGTCTCCAGAGTTAAACATAATGATTTTGTCCACTCCGCCGGAATAAGAATCTGAAATTTACTACAATGCAGAAAAACAGTCTTTGAAATTCATACAGGCAAAGCGGCCGTTCCCATATATTCAAGGAATAAATTACGGAGAGGATTTTATTACTCTGTAATTTCCCTTTCATATACAACATTCACAGCAAACTCTCAGTTTTAGGCATTTATTTTTTCAATTCAATATAAAACAATAATTACTTGTACAAGAAAGTAGCGCTTGGCGTTTAAAGTTGAAATTACCTCTTACATTAGTAATGAATTGTTTGTTTTGTGCTTAATTTGTTAACTCTTCTCGTCCCGAAGTACTTCAATCCTACCAACTATTCCTAACGCGTTTCGGGTCCGGGTTGTGCATCAATTTACTCATGCACCTCGTCTGGTATACCAGTTCCAGCGCGAAGGTATGATTTCCACGAATATTATACCTTAGTTCCTTACAAGGGGAACTTTCATTCTCCAATGCATATAAAATGTGTAAAAAACAGCAGACACTCCAAAATCTAGTCCAGTGCCAGAGATTCTCAGTTTCCCCTTAACAAGCGTTCGACCGTTCACTGCGGCTTAACTAATCCAAACGAAACTTGTGACGAGCTGCGTTAGAGCAAACGAGTGGAACCAACTGGTCAGGCGCTGGAGAGCTGCACTGCTTCAGAGCGAGGCTAACTCGAGCACCGCGGCCTCAGCAGCAAAATAGGCCTGCACCACAGTAGGCCGAGCAGGGTGTACAGCTTCGCGAACTGGAGGAAATCAGCGTAAAGAAAAACCAACAACCACATCGCATCGTTCTCGTCTGAATTTCATCAACGGAACCTCTGTAAAGGAACTGTTGATTCCTATTCCTATTAATCGCACGTTAGAGTTTCTGATGCTCGTTATACGTATAAAGAGTACCGGAACAACTTCGGGAGCGTTACCTGACAACTCAAACTAGCCCCCGTTTAGAAGTCTTAATTTAATTTCGAAGCCCAGGCAGATATATCCGTGATTTCGAGAGGGATTATGTTGCTGTTACTGAATGTGAAAGTTTTATCAAATAAAAATTTACGACTTAAACAAAAACTTTAAATGGAAGCACACAGATTATAATTATCTGCAAACACGAAAGTAATGTGGATGCAAGAAATTCTCACTAAGCCTGTTTCTCAATAGAAATGAACAGGCGAGAGAAAACCCGAACAAACGCCGCTGAAATTTGCACCGCATCGCTATTCACACAGACAGGAGTTTGAAATCTCCAATCACAATGGTGAAATCGAACGCTAACAATATATCATAAAAAATTCAGCAACATGGATGTAAGATGGTTTTAAAACTATAGAATGAAATAACCACAGCAGAAGGCTGCATTTAGCTCCACGACGCAACTTTCACAGCGACGCCGTTAGCACTGAATGCTCGGAAAGCTTAGGCTGGAGATTGCGTGAACTGTCTTCTTAAAAGCAATAAATTTTACCTCTATGCATGATTGTAGTAGCTATACTCAAATTTGACCATTGTACTAGACTTGAGAAACAATCATCTTCTGTACCGCTTGTGATAAATAAATTGTTTAAATTGTGGCTCTGATGAGAAACGACACACTGCCTGCGACTCTCGGGTGTGGTAGCATATCAACTAATTAATAAGAAGGCACGTTAGTGTCGAATTGCAGAAGCGCAAATGCACATTTCGCAGAGATTCAAGAGCTGATAACAGATTTGTATTTATGTGACACGAATGCGTATACAGCTAGTGAGGCCTAAAATAATAAGCAGCAAAAACTATACACTGTTTTCGCGAGTCCAACATCCTGCTAGCATAATGGCGACGGTATTCAACACAAATAAGTGCATGTTGATTGATAGCGTTGCCTTTCTCAGAAGGCGACGACCCAACGCCGTCGTTCTTATTTTAGATATTAAGTGTCCTGACTAAGTTAAGGACATAGATGGGGCACGACCATCTGAGAATGAAAGTTGAAGATTATTTTTACGGAAAAAATTTAAACGAACAAAAACCAGCACTATAAGGTACTGGACAGTTTTGAGGCAGCTTGTCAAAAACATCAGTTCACGATTATACTGCTGTTCTAGGCTTTTCAAATTCACTTTTAAAATTCAACCTCAATTACCTAAAAATTCTGCTGGAATTCACTTAATGCCTTTCTCAACATTCTCCCGAAATGAGGCAGATCACTTGTGGATTCTGACTTTGAATTCGTGAACTTTTCGACAATCAATTTTTGCGTCATTTTCTCAACCTTTCGCCGACCGCGTAGATTGCAAAATTCAGGCCAATAAAGAGCATTAGCACATTTTATTTTTTGTGTATAGTATGTCTTGAAGCGTTCTTTAAAAATTCAGCGCTGAGTGGGAGTTCCTCTCTCATTCCGATGTCGGTGACAACCTGACGCCAATGCCAGTCTAATAACGGGAGTTGAAATAACGGCACAATGAAGAAAAAAATCCAGACGATAAAGTTAAGTTCGTGTGCCTGAACCATTGTACACACAACACACACACACACACACGCATACATACGCCATAACGTCCGCTGGAATCAAGCAGTGCCGTTGTGACAACAACGTCGACACTAGCCCTACAACGCGTCTCGTCCACTGATGTTTTCTGTACCGATATTTGATTGGGGAAGAGCCAGCGTAGAGCTAACGTCTGTGCTAAACTAAAAGGTAGCACAAGCAGTCAATTTCTTTAGCCACGAATGGGTATACAGTTGACATGTTCGGTGAGATAAATTACTTCTTGGAAGTGAAACGAAAAATCTCTCCAAGCAGCTATCGCCGCACCTCGAGATTGGTAATCATTGCCCGACTTATTGGGTCTTTGATTACACGAGGGTGAAAACCGCAACTAGAAACTAACTTAACAGCTTTCTTTGTGCAACCATGCGAGATTTATATTTATGTGAGAAGAACCATGTTTGTGTACAAGAGCCGAGAGCGTCCAGTCGCACAGAGATGTAAAGTATCAAGACGAAGCACGCTAAAAAAAATACGTGTGACACCTCAAATGGGAGACTGATAGAGTAAAAGTAAAAATTCAAGAGCGTAGCATGCACAAAACTAAACAGACAAAAGACAAAATGGAACGAATCATCCCTGTTTATATGAGTAAACACACTACATTTTCTACTTTATGTTTCTTAATGTACTCGAAAAAATAACTATAAACATTGTTAGTTTTCCCTGGGCTGTTGTCAACTTCAGCATTCACAGGAACACTCAACATGCGCAGCACAATGGAGCAGTGATGCATTCATCTTACTTTCATTCAGTCGCACTAAATGCCAGGAATAACAGCGACTGCAACCTAGAATCTTGAAAGCGCAACACGGCTGCCATCGCAAGCTTCAGGGCTCGCCGCAGCGAACATTTGACCAACAATCCGACCAAAAAACGATGAGGAACTTCTTGGAGTAGCAAGCATGCCCTACGGGCTACGGCAGCGCTGTGAGAGGAGAAAGTGCTCTCACCAAAGAGCAAGACCGGCTAGATCACTCAAGTTCTGCCTGAACCTTCGTGATCTCCAGTTCAGGAGTCTTCGCACGCAAACGGCATGGAGCGCAACGGACAAGGCTAGTGGAGCACCACACTTATTTGTGAACTTGCATGAGTTGAGTGCTAAGATCGGGGGCATTCAATAAGCGTTGTGTGCATGTTCTTTATTCAATCGTTAATGAATTTTCAACCGTTGTTAAGAAACTTTTTTCAACCGATGCTAACACTTTTCAAAGGTCTCAAAATTAGCAATTATACTTGTATAGTGGAAATGAATACACGTGTCATGTTTTACGTGAAACATTTGTAGTATTTTTAACTGATAATCACTGTAAAGGCTTTAAACGGTTGAAATGAGTATGTGGAAACAAAACGTGAAAAGCGCAAAGATCAGAAATTTCACGCGACAAATTTTTTAATCCAGCCTCTAATTGTACAAATCGTACGTAACCACAAAAGATATAACTAAAGGCAAAATGTACATTTCATAATTCAATATTATCTGTTACGTTAAGATATTCGCAAAAGGTGATATATGTCTCCTGAGCTAAGCAACAAGCTGCAAAGACTGTCGTGAAATAGACAGTGATGCCAATTATTGTTCGCTGGTTTTAATGAAACAAAGAAAAACAAAAAAGCACTCGCAACGGCCTAAAAAATTGCACCTTCTGTCCTTAAATTAATGTTTATACATCTTTGATATTTGACACTTTTGAAGGAAGAACGTTTTGAAACTCATACCAGAATCAAACTCAAGCATTTATTAAGAATCCGACAATTAACCACGAAACTTAGTTAACAGAATGGTTAGAAGTATTCGTAGCATCAAATAAAAATGTATTAATAAGAATTTGCATAGCCCATATTAACTAAAGCTGCACCCAGTCAATGTTGAAAAAAATCAATGAGGGTCGTTTTAAAAGCCAGAGGGATTTTTTCCCCATTTTTCAAACCAAAATTTTTCTTAAACAGCCAGTTTAAACGATCACATCCAACCAATATGAATTTTCCGTTGTCTCCTGGCTTTCACTGAATTTATAGCTGGATATTAGAAAGGTTAGTGTAAAAACGCGGTTCTCTTTTTGCTCATCCAATCTCCACAGAGTGAGTTTCGATAAGCATTTAGTTCTGAAACGTAGTCCTTTTCAACCTCAGGTTCTAAACGGAAGAAAACGTGGAGGTAAAATTTCAAAACAGTTGTCAAAATTCATCATTGCTCTCTTCACATGGAACCGCTTTGAGCGTGCAGGTGAAAAACAACCTCGTAACTTGATGTTCCCACCGCCATGCTTCACCATTGATGTTCTCAGTTTGAACGAAAGAATTCGGAAGTGGCAGCAGTACTAGTGCAACTGTTACGAAACAGGTCAATTTTGATTTCATCTTACTACAAAATAACGAAATATCTATTTTATCTCTGAGATTAGCATTCACGGATTTTAATCGAGCAGCATCATGTTTGTTCATCGGAAGTAGAACTCTTCTTTCGATTTTAACACAAAGCGTTGGCGATTTTTTGTTTGGCTAAGTTCACACCTAGTTTTATTTCTTAATTGCCTAATACTAATTCTCGATGATAAATCTTTAGGTCATTATTTATCATTTTAAGAAGCTTACAGCGATCTTGCTCAGATGACCTGCTTCGAGCATCAAATCTTACCAAACTCGCCACTGATCCCTTCTTAGACTTCCATTTCATAAAATTGCTTGCAAACGAATACAGCTAACAAGAATGCCAAGTTGCTCATATATTTTCCCGCAGCCATTGTCTTCCTAGTAATCATATTCCTTATTTTAATGTTCTGGCCTTTTGCTTACGGCTTCCTGAGAATCCTGGGTGATGGCGGTTCGCCAGACGCTGTTTGTTCACTCAAGAAGAGACCTTCCTTGTGTATCTTATCACATTAACCACGATGGGTTGAACTGAAATTCAATATTCAACTCAAATTTAAATTGAAATGTTGAGAGCAATTTTGAAAATAGCAAACATTAACTGGATCGTGCCTTCATTTGGCTTTTATTATTATTTATAAAAATTGAGTTTGTGATTACTGGTCGGTCAGCAGCATCATAAAAATTCCCTCCGTGCACACCGGCGGCTCACATCACGACCAACGTGTTAACAGAAAACTGGTCCTTAAGGTTCCATACATTATAAATGTTCCACTAGAAACAAGTTTTACGCTTTTCAGACCTGATGCCTCTAAATCCTGAAATTTCAAGAATTGCAAATTATAATATTTCGAATACTATGAAGAACGCTGTTGATTGATTTACAAAACTTAATGATAGAACAAGAAATGCAAAGACAGAGCAAGAAAGATGGCCTTGAATGTCAACATTGTATTCAAAAAGATAAATCTCGGAAAATGAAAGCTTCGATTAGCTAAGTCATCAAAAAAATTTGACCTGAAACAAAGAAAACTATTCATTGGATTTAAATTCTTATTCTACAAACAGAAACTTATAATTAAATGCATGCAATGAACGACTTTCGAAGGATAAACGGAGTGACTCGTTTAACTGAAGTTTTCGCCACGGAATAAAGAGGGATTTCATAATGCGAAGGTCAACAGGGTTAGAAACGGAGACTAAAATATTGAAGTTGTCTAGTCTTACAAGAAGATTGGACTTTTCCACATGAGAGAGAATGGCTGACTGAGAAGGGCTTGCGAGAGAAATATTAACATGGAAACTCTTGCCTGTATGCTCTGTTACACGAACACGCAGAGCTTCTGTGGAAGAGCCAACGTACTCGGACGCACACTGTGAGCAACTATGTTGACAACATACCAAGGGAAGCATATCTTTATGAAGTTTATCATTGAAATTGAAAACTAAGATAATTTAATTTCTATTAATAAAAACCAAATGAAAATCAATATGAATGAAATATTTGGATGAAAGAACAATCAAATCATTTTTCATTTTTCCGATTGTTGTCCGAAGTAAAGCACAACAAATTATTTTTACTAGCAGTAGACATAGAGTGACAAAAACATTTGATTCAAGAAATTCTTCACTGCATTTTTGGAAAATCATTTGAACGAAAAATCTCTTTCAGAAAAGAAAATGCCAGTTGAAAATCGATGAAAGTAGAGCATACTACAAATACCCTTGGCTATAGTCTTGATAACGTTGAGTTCAAATCGAAAAGTACAAAACTAAAGAACCTTGAACTCAAGTTAGTGAAATTACTCTCCGTAAAAGTATGAACTACAAAAATGGTTTTGATGCTTGGAAATGAGACAGTCTGAAATAAATGTTGTAATTTTGTTCAGATTCCATTGTAAACATAGCATTCGGTTGGTTAAAAGTCAATTGATAATAGAAAAAATGAGAGCAACGAAACTGATCATGGAATAAGAAAGAAATATCATTTACCCACCGTTTGTATAAAGCCTGTTTAAACTCAGAGGGACAATCTCCAAGCCACTGTTCCTCGCGGAAACACATAGAAATACTGACAAATAGAGGCACTAGAGATCGACCCATTCCCCACCCGTCTGTTGCTTAAGATATTTGCAGTCGTAGATATATGAATGAGTTTAAACAGAACACTGAAGCAGAGTCTCGAATAAAATCCTATTTAGGCCAATGGCGGAATTTACATTTAAAAAAAGGAAATTCAGGACAATTTCGATGGTCCGCTTTAGTTTTTATTTTCCTTAAGCAGAATCGAAATTTTTGTGTAATATATATATTTTTATGATCTCAGAAGATACTACTATAGTATCCACGGGAATCAGTGCTCCCAGGGGGAAGATGGGAGGTCCTGAGTTGAAGGTTAGGTAGGCCTTCTTTTATGTTGAAATAGAACGTTTTTTTATTGTGCCACGAACCGTCTTTTTTCGGTTCACTACTGACTTTTTTTTCAGCACCTACTATACTTTCTTTTTCAATTTTGATCTTATTCCATAAACTTTCTTCATAAATCACTCTTTGAATGTGCATAAATTCCACTCCCTAAACTCCATACTAAATGGTACCTTCCTCATTCCTCTGTTTGGAACACCTCCTCTGTGGTTAGGAAGATTCAAAGTAACTTATAATGTAATTCAAAATATTTAATTTTTCTTTATTTCACCTCAAATGTTCTTGCTGACTCTGGCAGTCAACACATACAGTTTTAGCGATTTTTTCTCCTAAGAACAATGTTGACATTCAAAGTCATGTTTCTTGCTCAATATTTTATTATTTCGAATGCATTTTGCCATCCCATATTTTAATAATCAACTGTAAAATTAACAACAAATTTTTCATAACTTTGTATTTTCTGTAGTTTGATCTTGTTCTCTCTTGAGTTGAAATTAAAAATTTTAAAGATGCATTTCAAGGGAGTAACGAATACTTTTTTGGCATGATGTCTGTAAAACACTGATGTAAGATTTCACATTAGCAGTTTTTCAACTAGTGCATCAATAAACAGTATTCAGCATACTAATGCAATGCGAACAATAAAAATAAAAATAAATTATAAGTCAGGGATAGCATTGAAAAACAGTGAGAAAGCGAGAAAAGAGAGAAAGAGTAATAAAAGTTGGGAACGAAGAGAAATAGAAACAGTAACAGGAAAGAAAATAAGGTAAGAAAGCGAAAAAAGAGAAAAGGAATGAAAGAAAATAAAATTAACTGCTCATTTAACTACTGAACCCACGACAGACTCACGCTAAGGAACTGAATTACTCTTCGTAACTGTGGGTGAGCTGCGAGGGAGGGCCTGTGTTGTAAACACGACGGGTTTAAAACAAGAAGTTTGGGAGCCAAGGACAGAAACTGGTCCGTGTGAATTGTGACACCTGTTAAATATTCATTTATGAGGCGGTATCGGGTGAAAATGGTTGGTAATAGCAGTAAAAGTTCATTTACTCTTAAAACGTCAGACAGTTTATTGTACAAGAAAATTAAACGTTTCACTCAAGGAAACAAAAGGTCAGGCATGTCTCGTTAAACACTTAATAATCGAAGCACACAAGGAACACACCACTTTTCTTCCTGAAGCACCAGACTTAAGTTACCAAAAGGTTACTAAAAGTGGCCCATGATCTTTAGCCTATTGTTCCAATACCTTTGTGCCCTTAAACGCTCTTCCTGCACCAACACCAACGATATCAAATCGATAAAACATGCAACTCACTTAGATTTACCGCGACTGAAGCGTGTGTTCCCATTCGTAGGTCACATCTCCACGCACAACCCACAAGAATTCCACGCAGTTTTTCAAATTAGAAGTTCCGACTCACGTTGCACATGCGAACAATGGTTCGCGCGACTCAAGAAAGCGCGGAGCAATCACTGATTCTTAGCGATAAACAAAAGAAAGCACAGGGAAAAGAGAGTGCTAGAGAATGCATTTCTTCCAGAATTTGGTTGTCACCCTTAGAAGCAGAAATATTAAATAGCTGACTCACGGCGAGAGAAAATGGTAACCGCTGCAAAACTGCCTCGGATAAAGGAAACTAAATTCACCCTCGGCAACGGAGTACATTGCATGCAGTGCGTGAGATAAACGAGAAAATTTCATATAGCAGCAGCAGCGCCACAGTGAAATGCACTGTGTTGAACAGGGTGGAAAACTACCAAGTAAGATAGAACATTATTTCCTGGAGAAAACTTGGATGACTTTCAGGCCCTCACGAAATAAGCGTACGAAATGGCCGCACAAAATGACTTGCTTTAAAAGCCCATTCATCGCGGCTGTAGATAACGGGCGGACGAGCTCCTAACGAGCGCGTTGCCGTAACGGGCGGCACGTACGTCGAAGAGAAAAAGCAGACACGGTTTCGTGAGCGCCGTCGAGCGATGGGGCGTCTCATGTCCGTAGCAGGCGATGCTTTTAAAATAAATACACCCGAGCCGACCATTAGCTTAAGTCAATGCATCGAAGCACGAGCACCACCTTCCAACTCGTTCAACGGGCCAGGATGTTGTACTAATACTTAACTTTTCATTTTGATTAAAGAGAACGTACAGTGCTGAAGCAATGAGTTAAAATAGTATTTTAGTCGCTGGATCCGTGAAAATAATCGATGTTGCTTTTTAACTCAAATAATAATATAATCTAACAAAATCGATTATAAAATCTATACCAGCAATGAATTTTTCTCTCCTCTACCGGTAGTTGAACAGATTGATATTTAATAGCTGAACTACTTCTGGCTTGACGATTTGTTCAATACTGTGGGAAAATTCTTGGTGTAACACAGGACATCTGATTATCGTATGGTTGATACGGATTTTTTCATGAGTATCAAATTTTAGCTAGTGAAACTAATGGCAGCCTGATTTTTGGCTTTGCTGTTACTAAAACCTTTGCTGCTACACACACAACACGAAAGTGTCAGCCATAAACGTGTTGTTAATGTTTAGATTCCTTTGAACCTGTGGCAAAAGATATCAAAACTGAAAAAATGAATTAAAAAAGCCGCTAAGTTAAAAATACACTAAAATGAAATAAGTGAAACACATCGACACGCACAATCATCGTAGTAGAACATCTACGACTCATCACAGCAGTTTTCAAGAGTTAAAGTTAAGTATATAAGTATTTGTTCAAAGAAAACTAACGAACAACAGTACACGCAAAAATGTAACGATGAGCAACGAGGCTTTAAGCAAGATGTACAGTTTTGCACAAAATCCTTTGCTTGTACGTATTAAAGTGTCAACGAGTAGTTATTTGAAAGCAAAATGTTAAATGCTCCCTAAAGACCAGAAATGTGCTGTAAAACATATTTTAATCACGTCATTCAAGAATAAAAAATTAGAACTACATTTTTTGAGTGCATTATTCATTTATGAGTGTAAATTAATCAACAGCGCTAAAGCTCACACTCAGGAAAATGGTCAACCTCAAATGGGTGCACCGGGTCGGTTTTGCTGACGAGTGTAGCTGTGGTGATGGCAGCGCGGTCCGCAGCACAGGCAGCACGGCATGTTGCAGGGCATGCAGCACGGCATGCAGCAGGACATGCAGCACGGCATGCTGCAGGACAGGCAGCACGGTATACTGCAGGACATGCAGCTCGGCATGCTGCAGGACAGGCAGCACGGCATGCTGCAGGACAGGCAGCACGGCATGCTGCAGGACAGGCAGCACGGCATGCTGCAGGACATGCAGCACGGCATGCAGCAGGACAGGCAGCACGACATGCTGCAGGACAGGCAGCACGGTATGCTGCAGGACAGGCAGTACGGCAAGCAGCACGCCATGCAGCAGGACATGCAGCACGACAGGCAGCATGGCACGCTGCACAACAAAACACGGCCCACTCTGCCCCAACAAAAACCTGCCCCGCAGCCATTACGACCACGAAATGACGCAAGCGTCCGAGTTTTTCTGCCATTCCAACTTTGCATTCGCCTCGCTTTGTTTCGAAGCAGAATTCATGTAGTGATGTCTTAATAGATTTGCTTGGCAAATATTTCAAGCAAATTTGAATATACAATATACATGGCTGAATATACATTGCTTCATTTAGTATATTCCTTCAAAGAATATTTCACGAGTCGTCGTAATGATCTACCAGAAACGATGAATAATAAAATTGAAATCGATCATTGAGCATCGAAAAGCGCTTGTGCAAGAAGTTGGCTGCTCGGAACACCGGCCTTCTCACGATGCAAGGCAACAGAAATTAAAATACAGTCCGTAGAGCTGCGATGATAAGACCACAATAGATTCCTGTCACTAATCAGTGGTGCTGAGTCTGCGGTAGGTAGGCATGCATGACGCAAGTAGCCCATCATGGATGTAAATTTCGCATCCAACACTCGCTGCAGGAGTCAAGGCTCAACCAATAATTAACAAATGACGAATTAAATTTATTTGTGCCTGCATGGGCAGCACAAAGCATTATAGACGGGTTGTTTTCTAATCTAGATTTCGAAGTCTGCATGGATCACAACTTAATTCTACTGATGAGAGAATTTGTGAATAAAAATTAATCAACAATCTCGAAATCAAAAGCTCCTCTATGTTGCAAGAGCGACTTAAATTCAACCGTTCAGATTTTCAGCGTAACCGCACGCTAAGAAGCATAGTAAGACATTGGAAGCGATGAACTTACATAGACATCGTTAACTCAGGTCCTGTTTGGGGACGGTTGGGTGTTCAGTTACTATCAAAATATCAATTATAATCCTCAGCGCGACACGCAAGCCGAATCTCTCTCTGGGTCGCGCTTTCGTGATACATCCGATAACCTTTCACCTCTGTCCATAGACAAGAGACGTAGCGTGCTCACCTCAAATATGAAAACTGCCACTAAATTTAGACTAAGATACTGCGCCCTTCTCTCAAATGCATGCACTGATGCTGTACATAAACTAGGGAACAGCGTGCTATAGCCTCGAACACAAGCGCGGAACAACAGAACTCTTTGCAAGAGTCAGGTCGCTCGCAGGTGCGTTTGTACATCAAAATAGTAAATATAGTTTCGTTTTCATCATGTGCAAAGATTTTCCATCACCTTGTCATGTCGCATCATAATTTGTTGCATTTCTGTCTCTCAGCGTTGTGTTTGATGCATCAACGGTGAGTTGCGCAGAACACTTCCTCTAAGATTAAAATAATATGAAATGGCCTCCCACGAGTACTAATCTAACATTTAGGGATTTTTTCAGTGCGTTTTCTTAATAGTGTATCCATCAACACCTCATAGTTGGACATTTTGAGGGATCAGATTCCGAGTGTAATTAACACCTTCAAAGACCACACTGATGCCATACATAAAGTCGTGAATCGATGAGAGTAAGATGCTAAAAATCAGTTGAATAAAACTGTTCATCCATTCTATTTATGCCATAAAAGAGAATTCGTATATCAGGAATTTCAATTTAGCACCAGATTCAACATCTTAAGAATGTTCAATAAAAAAGAGAGAACCAGGAAAATGGTATAAAACATTTTTCATTAAAATGTATTCTCGAGACTGTAAAAGACTCGTAAAAAAGGACGTTTCGAGCCTTCGCTCATCATCAGCAATACGATATTCGAACAAAAAGTTATCTGTAAAATACAAAAAGAAAACAACTCAAAAAATGTATGACATTACTTATTGACTAGGGATAAAGGAAATGAGCTAAGATGATTATTTAAAACAGGTTTCGTTTTAAAATTGAACAAAGACTCTAAAATCCGCAATTCCGAACACAACTTTGCCCTGGCTATGACTTTGAAATTAGTTTTCTTGACT
>JACJUY010001914.1:20882-31340 GCA_014220935.1 Platorchestia sp. MABIK | reverse complement strand
GCATTATTGGCGAACGAAATCAACCCAATGTTTGGGCAATAATAATTTTAATTTTAACAAATTTTTTAAAATTGCGAGATTTTTAATTATTATGAGATAGTTTATACTTATATGAATATCATACATGTATATATACACCGTTAGTTTAATATTAGAAATAAAACTATTTACTACATTGTCCCAATAACAAGTTGATTTCATAAATAAGTATATCTTTTTTCGATATTGTTTTGTTATTAGCCTATTATCGTAATCCAAGATTCCAATTTCGGGTCATTAAATAATTATCAACCCAATATTGGCCTAATAATTTCTTACTACCTGGGAAGTCTCGCCCCTCAGTCATAGAGCCGAACGTCCGTGTAGGTCGGGAGAAACCCTTCTCTAACACACACTTTATTGAACAAAATGACTGACACGCACTTACATATATAATTTCTTTTCTAACTTTCCAGCACGAAATAGTCCAATTTCTTCACGTGCAAGTTGAGTCAGGAATGCTCCCAGCATTTTTGTACTAATACACAGCAATTCATTAAAATCTACACATCTGTTTAATTATACAATGCAACATCATTAGACAGAAATATAGATTTTAATGAAATGCTAGGAGCATTCCCGAACCAACTTACACGTGAAGAAATTAGACTATTTCGTGAGGCTGAAAAGATAGAAAAAAATTATGAAAGTGCGTGTCAGCCATTTTGTTCAATAAAGTGTGTGTGGGAGAAGGGTTTCGCCCGACCTACACGGACGTTCGGCTCAATGACAGAGGGGCGAGACTAAGTAAAATTCAAAAATGTCTTTTTCAAGTCCCACATTTTTCACCATAGAAATCTAATTTAGAGTTCAAATGGAATTCCGCTTCGCTCCGCTGTTTCCACTGTCGTGCCGCGTCGAATGAGACGAAAATCAAGCTTTTACGTTGAAAATTGTAGAAGAAGTGTTTTGCGCAATATATTTATATATTTTCCACCTGTTCGCGCAATAAATTTTTTCCTATTTTGAAGTTTTATTGAAGTAAATGTGTTTGGATTTCGATGTTACATATCCAGAATGCATTTTGGTTTTCCAAGATGCATAAGAAATTCAAAAAAGGGAAATTTGAAAAATTAGAAAAATTTAGGGCTAGAGATCCCCTTAATTAACTTGAAAGTTACAAGTTCGATTTGAAATCAAATTTCAGTTTCATAATGAACACTTGTTTGAAAACAAATACCTCGCATTGGAATTATTGATGTGCAGTGCCGATTTTTCTGTTAAGATCGCTGCAGATATTTCTTTCCAGAATTTCCAGCATTGATCTGCAGTGATCGGTGAAGAAAAATTTCCTCCCGAACTGGGCCCCGCACTGATCCTAAATAAGATGCACTGTCCCCAGATAATCGATGCCGATCCGCACCAGCATTTCTGACTGGGTTTTACTGTCAATATTAAAATAAATACGAAAACGACAGTAGTTTAGATTGTATCCCCTATTTGAAAAGCGACAAGAGAGAAACTTCATACTATTATTATGCTCCTTTTCTAACCACCGTTACTACGTCATGAATAATTTAGCGAATGAGGCTCAGTGGACTGATACATTCTGACATTTTAATGCAATAATTGGACCTTTTCCAGATAAGCCCCGCCACTAATGCATCACATAAGTTCACCCACTTGTAAATTTCGAAATAATGTACCTATCGACTTCAAATTACTCTCAAACGAAAGAATGTTTTAATCTTCAGTTTGAGAGGAATTTGAAGTCGATAGGTGCATTGTTTCAAAAGTTACAAGTGGGTGAACTTAGGTGTTGCATTAGCGGCGGGGCTTATCTGGAAAAGATCCCAATACATTTTGGTGTTAGGTTGTTATTCAGAGTAGTCAGCGTTTACATATCTAAGGACAGACAAAAGTTGTGCAACATACTCATACTAGAATATCAAATCCAATCAGAAAGTAAGTATACTAAATGTTAAGTTCGGTTGATCACATTATTTTACTTAAGTCATAATAAATTCAGTAAGTAATAACTTCGTTCACAGACTGTTTAATCGTCGCTTTGATAATTCAACCGAAGTAGCACTTAATTCGATGATTCACACTGGCAACGTGAGGTGGTGCATGAACTGGGTAACTTCGAAAACCTCGATGAAGGAGCAGTAAGAGCACCCTACTTGTTTCAAATATCAGTGTCATGCTAAGAGCAATACGCGCTGAAATTCCTATATTATGCTATCAGATGCTGCATACGTGCCCGAACATAACATTTATTTTTTTGACGTTATGGGAGTAGAGAGTGCGACAGTTGCACACATTTCTATTTCTAGGGCGAAGCAACGGAGATCATTGCCTATGATGTGTTGAAGTCCCTTAGCAGCGCTGCAGGCACTCGAACGCGTAAGCGTCTACGGCTTAAATATTATATTCAGTTCTTACTCTTTACCATCTCAATGTACAAAATTTCAAAGCTTTCATTTCTTTCAGGTGAAATGGGTCTAGTTTGGCTATAACATCCTCTTATAAGGACAAATTAATAATCCCAACTTATATTACGACCAATTGTAAAATAGAAATCCGAATAAGAGAATGGAAAGAGCAATTAAAAAATTACTGTAGTGACCACTTACTACTTCGCGCCCTTTAATCAATACAGTCGCAAATCTGAATAGCAATGAAAAACACAACTGACAATCTCCGCTAGGCCACTGAATGGAGTGCACGATAGGGCTGTAGCATCGAGTTCTTAAAAACACAATTCTTAAGTGAACTTTTCTGGATGAAACGAGGCAGGCTTGTTCTCAACACTCATTTTTAGACGTGCGGAGTTTAGTTTATGATCTCCACGCTGGAGCCATTTCAAGATAGGATCCTCACTCCGAATGAGGGGATAGAAACACAAATTCAAGATGGAGGCAGTAAGACGGGCTATAATTCCGAACAGAGGTGAGTTGACTCAAATTTGAGAGCTGAAAGGTACACCATTTGATGGTTTCACTTTCGCGTGGGTTTCATCAAAATTTGCAACGAAACAAATTAAAAAAGAGCAAAATTCACCATCAGAAAGCGGGACATTTTCAACCGACCTTACCTGAATATTCTCAATGAAAACATTCGTGTTGCAAACCTCAATTTACAAACTACTTTCAGGTATTAACGTTCGGGAAAAACCTTAAAAGCTATGAAAAATATATACAGTACTCAATCATCTAAACTATTTTAAAGTAATGGTATTTTTTCCACTAAGAGAAAGAAAATGAGGACTTACCTAGCGGGAACGTATAATCTCCAGATCCTCATAAACGCAGCCATGACGAAGGGCTCGGCTAGACGGACGATCAAAGAGGAAATAAGGTAGAGCGTTCCGCACTGATTGCACCAAAATAAATCTTGATTGACACTCACGACAGCCAAGCTCGTCCTTCTTTCAGGAGTTCATGCTAGGAGCTCTTGTTTTGGTCACACACCATGCGCGTCCGAAACGGTCATTTCATCCTTTACGATGACCATTTATCAACACCGAGCGCTATTTGCTCCATTCCCCTAAAAAACTACCACTGCAAAGGGATTAATACATATTATTGTTAATTAAGATCAACACTTCGCAACCGGGAGTGTCGGGACACTCCAATAGAAACTAATTCTAATGATTCATTCGCACTCGCGGAGTTTACTCCCTTTCTTTTGAGAAAGAAAAGAGAAGGAACAGAACTTAAATTCAGCCTGAACTCTTTGATTTAGTCCTTGAGAGGAGGATGACGCATACGTTCAAGTAGTCAAGTCATCTGCAGCTCGTTAAAAAAATTAACATCTCAAATACGGAACAGCATCTGGACTACTGAGAATTTCATGTTCAATTTCAGAACAACTTGACCGTTTGGAATTTGTCTAGAGCGTCCAGCACAGAACATTTCTGTTTATTTCACCCATATCTGCTTCGTAACTGATGGTTATTCCATAGGCTTATATCACATTCATTTTTCACAACAAATTTTATTGGCATTTAACTTCAGCTAAAAATAGAAATGCACTGGAATACACCAGGTCAAAGGCAGTAGTTCGCTATGTCTAAGCTTAGAATAAACACACAAGAACACAGTACAGTTTATCTCAGATCAGGCAATGATTAAAAACTATCAGCAGAGACAAATAACTTTCTTCGTTCATGACGCAAGAGTTGAAAACAAAAATACTTTAAACTCACAGCACACACAAAATCCCGTAGCCACACTACAAATGACTGTACATACATCTTTATGCATTGTTTAACTATACCTAGATATATACACGCATACAGAGGTACGTGGAAATATCCATACACATCACTACACAGCCTAAGCTCACCTGCACCAATATCGCCTGCACCGCTAGGAGCCACTGCCTGCCTACACACCTGAGCTGCAGCGGTCTCTCAGCTCACCCTATGCCTTCATTACAAGTATGTCCAGGCACCACTTCACAGCTAATACGTCTCTACGAAACAGTGAAGAAATAGTTACTAAATTAATATGACTTCTTTGTGGACAACAGCAAGATAAACTCCGACCAATGGACTGGAATACCTAAAGTAAATAGCATTTGCCCCTCTGACATGAGNTTATATACATAGGTAAAATTTTCGTTCTTCAAATTCACAAAACAAAACTGTTTTTGATTCATATATTGTTATTGAAAACACACAGTATGTCCACGTCAGACAGCAACCTTTAAATGTGACACCAAATGCATGCAGCAAGTTATCCCACGACACTTTCAAGCCAAGCTTCTCACACCTCCCTTTACAAAAGTCTTTCACGTACTGAACTGGTTCGGCGTTGCCGTTGCGGCGTTGCGGACTTGCCGAGTGCCGACTTGCTCCATCCGTTGTCACCAGTACGCTACTCTATCTTGCACACTGACTGCTCATCAAACGGAATACCGTTACGTTATGTTCGATTCTACGTGGGAAACTGTATCTCCGCTGACTTAATCTAGCTACACCACCTCAGTGCGTTCGCATTCATATGCGAGCACCGTAAGAGTACTTCTTGGGTCGTTTTGTGAGTAAGAATAGCGATTCAGGACACGTTGAATAATTTGGGTTGCATTCATCAGGTAAAGAACTCTTGAAGTTATTTCAACAGTCATACGTCCAGTCTAGAATATCCTTCAAATTATATATGAGTGACACGCCAAAAAGGCTGTCTTTAATTAAAGTCAGTACCAGTGTTGGGCAGTTGCGCCGCAACAAGTTGCGGCCGCAATTGCGATCGCACCTTTTTCTGTTGCGGTTGCGGTTGCGCCGCAACAATTTTTGGAGAGTTGCGAATCTGTTGCGATCGCAGCAATTTTCGACGTGTCAGGCCGCAACTCGCAACCGCAACATCACGATGGTAATTTAATTTTTTAAATAACTTCAATAAAGTTTATTACGCGCTTCATTCTCGCTTGAAACTAAACCGTACTGTTTAGTACGCTTTAGGCAACTGTTTATTATTAGCATTAGGCGATACAGTGATACACATACACTATGCATACAATATATAAGTTTATTTAATGTAACTCATTATATAACATATGTTATTAGGAATGATGTGAGTTGTAGGTGTAAAATTACGTGTTATACGGCAAATCTACATAGCTAGATGTTACGATTTGCCAATGTACTTCACGACGACGATTTTATCTAGGCGTCCTTTCTGCATAAACATTTTAAGCTAAAATGGCTAAACGAAGTACAAAGAGTGGAGGTAATAACAAAAAACTAATCGCCCATCTTAATAACAGATCGGAAAATGGTATTTCAACTGAGGGGAGCAGTGCTGAGGACGTTGATGACGAAGATGACTTCTTCAACGTTGTAATGATATCGGATGATAAGAAAAAAACGAAGAAAAGTTCGTTGAAACAAGTCAATGATTGGCTGAAATAGACAGTAATCAACAAAACTAGCCACCCTGATGTTCACTGAGCGATGTTTCCTTCAAGTGAATTTGTCGCTTCGTTCATCCAATTTAACAAGCCTATACCATCGAGCGCTGCGATCGAACAACTGTTCTCCTTAGGCAAAGAAATTTTGAGACCACGACGTGCTCGGCTTTCAGACAAACATTTTGAAATGTTAAAATTTTTGAAATGCAACGTTGATCGTCATTACAGTGCATAGACATTGTCACATTGAGATCATGAACCAGTATTAAATCGTAACAGAGGCACAACAAAAAGCAGAGGAATATCATATATTACAGGAGCATATGCACGGTTTTTCTTCATGCGTCATANATTATTATTAAAAAATAGAATTCGTTTAATTTTTCATGCTATATTTGCAAATGAAACGTTTCTTTCAGTACCTTGATATTTCATTAAATTCTAGTCCACACATTTCCTCGATCTATTAATTTTTTTAGTAAAACAATGCACTATTTGGAATATCTTAACATTTTTTTTATCCATAGCAATTTTATAGGTAAAATTAATTGAAAAAGTAATGAATTAAAATTATATTTAATAATTAAAAAGTTGCGGTTGCGAGTTGAGGTTGCGATCTCAACTTTGGTTTTTCCAAAGTTGCTGTTGCGGTTGCGTCGCAACTTTTTTTGTGGCGTTGCGGTTGCAGTTGCGCCGCAACATTTTAAAAGTTACGGGCCCAACACTGGTCAGTACTGACAAACGAAAACTTTGTCTCATGCCCTCGTACTGTAAGATTTCTAATTTTTTTTTATCCAGAGCGTAAAAATTTATTTACTCCATCGCATGATAGGTCAATTAAGTATTTATATATATTTTACTCAGGCATTTTAAACTTAATGAACAAGTGAAAATATGTTCAACATTTACAAAAGGATTACAGCAGTTATCGTATTAGAGTATGGAGTTCTAACCGGCGTTGAAAGTACTGTTATCTGTCGCTTTGTCTGCTGCTACACAATCGAGAGAATCGACTGCTCGTCTCCATACAAAGAAAATGTCTTGCAGACTTTAAAGCAGTAATTGCTCTGTTAGGATTTCAAGAAGGAAAGTAAACACACAATGTTCATGTATAAACTTAAATTTTGAAGTATTTTCTCTTCTAGGTTTTCCCCAAACAAACAGCCCACTATTACACGAACAAAGCATAGCAGTGAACACATAGCACAAGTAGTGAGTGTGATAGTAGTGTATGAAAAATCATATATTCTTGGCCCTCGACAGCATCAGAAATTATTGACTGCTGTATTCACTCTGAGCGTGACTCACACACAGATATATACACAGAACACATGCACACAACAGCTGCGCTGTTTTTGCGTGGAAGCGCTCAGTCCTGGTTATAATTTTCTCTGAATGTACAAATGCAGTACAATACGTGCAGCTTGATAAATCGTGTCTCGTACATAGTATCAATTAATGACTGGTATAGACGATGGAATATATTAACATTAAGGAAATGATTCCTAAGTGTTGCTCACCCTGACGGTGAAATTTGCCTTAGTTGTGATTTTGACGTAGAGCAGCGCGGCACCTCCGTGTTGCGAACTGAACATTTTTCACGAAACTGAAAACATAGTGTGGCTTCCCTCAATTTCCGTCAGAAGGGAAACTTAAATCTTAATTTGCGTCAACGTTTTCACTCGAAAGCATGATGGGAAAATTGAACGCGTTTTTGAGAAACAAGTTCGTGTTAAAAAACGGGTCACACGAGGGCGCCAGTCATATAGAAGTGTGTTGAAGTGTTACCCTTGATGTTTTAGAATCTATCATACTCTCAGATTAGAATAGAATATCATTACAGGAAAACCCGAATGGCCTACTCTCGAGATACGACCCAAGTCCCATGCCATCGCGCACAGTCAGAGTCTGGATGAAGAGGAATAAGAGCAACTGCATTCAAATACAATTGTTACCTAAAAGCACCAATACATTCATTTATTACAATAAAACGGCCGTTTAATAAATAGTTTGATTAAATAACATTTTTCATGACATATCAGAAATATTATACTTGTTACGAGTTATTTCAAATATGTTGGCTCTAGCACTGAACGTGGCACAGAGGTATCGCACATGTATGATACTGGATTATCTGTGCCTAGTTGTGTCAGAATGTTCGTTGTGCTTATTTTTTAATATAAAAATTGATTAATATTCGTGTTCATCACGAGCGCAAAACAATCCCATTACAGAGAAAGACATTCCTGAAAAATTTACTGATGAGTCATGGGAAAAATCAATCATAAAATTAATATTTGTAACAAATCGTGTCTAAAATACAGCGGATGAAATTATTATGATAAGCTCCACGAAGAAGTACGCGAAACTATCAATACGTATTTGCGAAAGACTTAAATTATCTGCGATATGAAAGAAGAAATCGAGTTTCAATTACGCTTCTAGTGGAAGCAAGTTATCCAATTTTCTCCCATCTCATTACTGGAATCATAGTGTTAAATTTTAACCTGTGTTGTTTCTGAAAACAGAGTATGGACGGTGACAACCAAATAAAAAGTAAGCAGGCACCTATTATTTATTATTATCATTTTAATTGTCATTATTACTAGTGTACACGCCAATCAAAAATGATGGATGCGATATTTTCCTTCAATAAATCTCACAGATATATGGATGACAAACCAATATATTCTTCTAATAGCACTCACGGCTAGAATGTAATTGCATTGTGCACAGGTGAAACTCGTATCACAGATACGGTTATTAAACATCCTTAAGAGCGTGACAGAGAGACGGACCGACCAAGAAACAACTGCGTATTATTATATAGTGGATCATTGTATTAGTTTGAGACTTCCTGGCCACAACAAAAGTAATTTCAAGAGAGCGAAGAGAAAGGACCATAAATTTGAACTATTAAGAAGTGAAGAACCTAAGCACAAAGTGCGTTTCTACTCATGTTATCCTCCGTAAAAAAACAGCAAATTGGGAAGGGAGAGGAAGAAAAGGCAAAGAAGAGATACCGAAGAAGGCGTAAAATAAATTTAAACTGAAAGAAACTACATAGTTGGGCACGAAAAATAGACATCTCGAAGGTCTATCTAGAGCTGAGGTGGCCTAATAGTACCTTCCCTAGGGGAGTCAGTCTTCATAGCATATTATAAAGTCTACAGTAAAGTATTTAGGTTTGTCTATGGTATAGACAAACCTAAATAACCTGAACTTATTGCTTATTTTATGTCCCTTGAGGGACAGTCTGACAACTCAACAAGATTATCAAAATTTTACTTGTATATTGTGATAAAAAACAAACTCAGTTTTTAATATAGTTGAATAAATTCTGCATTTAAGTATTTATAAAAGTTTTAACTGTTAACGTTTCCCACAGCGTATTTGAAAGAATTAATGTTACTACTGAACAATGAAGTGAAACTAACAGGTTTTTATCCTTGAAAAACTTGAACATAACAGCTTTCGAGCACTTCCTTGCTAATCTTCAGAGGGAAAGTGGAAACCAGTTTGCTTTTCTCCAACTGTTGTTGCAGTTTTTAAAAAAACCTACGATTCCTGAAGCATTAATCTTCTCGTGAAACTAAAAAAAGTAACGGGAGCAGTCGGTTTAACCCTCAATTCTGACAGCATTATTCACTGATGGAAAGCATGGACGCAACTTGTAGATAGCGGCGAGTAGCCTAGAGTAACACTGAGACGGTAAATGTCATTCCACGTTTGCGAAATTCTCCTTTCAAGTCTAGTATACTTCTAAGTAAATGAGGTGATTTTACTTAGGACATGTGTTCAAAACGTGCACGCCTGCGATTATTATTATAAAACCGCTTCAGTTAAGAAATATTGAAGGGCTTTTCACTCTGGCTCTGGCAACGCTGTGAAACATTTCAGTGCAACAAATTGCGAGACAGAGAAAGTTTCCTCGAAGCACTCATCAAGTGAGGTCACCTCAACCATCCAAACGCCATGTTCATTCCAGAGCACTTTCCTTCTCACTTTCGCCCAGCGGTGTGCGGTGACGGGCAGTGCGGGGGGGTTCCCGTCTATAAAGTTCATTTGGAAAAGCAAGCCTAACTTTCCCTCAGTAAATCAATGAAACACTAAAATTCTAAGCACATAAAGACAAAATTGATACAGAAAGAAAAAAGAAAAGAAAAACATTTATTTCCAATAAAATACAAACATGAAATGTCGATACATTGGTTTTTAAAACACCTTAACATAAACATCCTTAACTGATAATAACACATTGGTATCGTGATACCCGTGTAAAATGTTGAATCAAAAATGATTGACAGAAAAGCACATCAAAAATGAGTTCCTTTCCTTTGCCTAATCTGATTTTGACAGTGCAGTTGAATATAAGTTACTAAGAGAACACAATCCTCGTAACGCTTAGCTGAAAAATGTATTCGTTTGTGCGCATTTAAATTGAAATAAGAGCAAAAATCGCGTTTAAATATCTTAACACAGAGACCCTTAATTGCTATTCATACATGGTTATCGTAATACCCATGTTAATTAAGTGTTGAGACAAATGATTTAGATCCTTAA
>JACJUY010001913.1:28959-119374 GCA_014220935.1 Platorchestia sp. MABIK | reverse complement strand
AGATTTTTTATTCCGCAGCGTATTTTTTTCTAGAAATTGACTGCACATGATCACTGAAAGGACGCTCTGCAGCGATGTTTAGATGGATGGATAGTTGCTACACTCAGCTGTCTGCCTTCCGCATTGAATGCAGAAAAGAAAAAGCGAGTTTTGGCTCATGTAATCCGAGTTATGAAGTGAATACGTTTCCCACCATTGTATATTACTATTCTTAAAATAGTTCCGTACCGTCCTCGTAAAACTCAGACTAAGAATAAATTTATACATAAACGCGAATAACACTAAAAGAACAAAAAGAAGAACATTTTATGATTTGTATTGTTAATTAATTATGAAATATTAATTGAATTTGCTCTAGTACATTCAGCGCACTGTGATGTCAAAACAGTTTTATACATTCAAAAAAATTGTTCTCAAACAACTCTTTGCAAGTCCCAGGTTTTTTTGTAGGAAGTATCATTGCTCCCATACTATCAGATGCCAGTTCTGGCAAACTCATCAATTTCCATTTTTTCAAAATTTTGAGATCAGCAATGACAAATTCAATTTTTTGACCCAAGCTTTCAGCCAGATTAGCTCTAGCCGTCATCAGGGGAACGATGTATTTTTAAACAAAACCTCTTATGGTATCCGCGCGTATCTAACATACAAAACATTTTTTAAATTTTTTTAGATGCAAGCCGAAAATTATTGATCAAGGGCGACTAATGAGCAGAGGAAGAAACTGCGGGGGGGACATCAAGGTGACGATTAATTTTGTTTGGTTCCTAAACACTGTACATTGCTTCGACAATTTTTCGGGCGTATTAATTTTTAAAATTTTATAAGATAGATACACTTTCAAAATCAAAATCGAATATTCTCCAAGGACGTCTTGGTAGTGAAGTTTCCATTTTTTCAAAATCTCAAAATTTTAAAAAAATGGAAACTTCACTACCAAGACGTCCTTTATTTCAACAATTGAAACTCATCAATGTACAAAGCAAATTAAAGGTTTCATCAAATTATTTCTCGCTCTGTGGCCAAGTGCACTAAGCTCGATTTAATTGGAGGCAGTCTGAATCTCGCTGTCGTTTGCAGCGTCACTGGAAGCAGCTCGAAAAATACGACACTCCATCCCTGTGGTTCAACTTTACACTTTGGGACGCGAACAACATGTTGCGATAGACTAGTGAGTATGAAAATGACTTCTTTGGAATCATGAACGGAAAAATTAGTATCACGACGCCAAAAAAAGGCGGTTTATATTTTCCTCCCACGCTGACGAAAGTTAATGGACATTGTAGTGAATCATCTGTATATGTATGCGTTTAGTTTCGTAGTGATGTTGCCTAACCGTACAGGATTTTTGATTGTAAATAGTGAAAATAGTGTAAATAGCTGGGATCATTATTTATTGAATTTACAATGGAAAATATCTAGTTAGAAAATTCGTTTGTTTTGAGATCATAGAGGAGTTTTCATGAATGAACGGCATTCTTAAACACAGCTGCAGTGGAGTTCGCTGCTGCAGCCACGAAAGTTTTTGCTCTTAAGCAACCTGAAAATGCACTCAAAATTTACGCTGGAGGACCGCTCATTGGTTGGAATGATGTGAGCTTATGCTATGATGAGAACTTCGGACCGTGGATTGGCTGCTAAGACCATGAGCTCTGTGATTGGTTACTTGCATGACGTCATAGACGAACACTGCACCAAATTTGCAGTAGAGGATATGATGTTGCATTCAATGCAGAATGAGAACATGCTTGATTGCATGCCTATATACAGCGCTATTCTGAAATATATTCATTTTAATTTTGAAAATATAAAACAAGTGCAGGTGAATTATGAGAACGTGCAATGTTTCATAATAACATTTTAAAAAACAATCATTTGTTGTCCTGAATAGGTACGAATACGACTATACCGCTGATCAATCTTTGTCGTTTGAAGAATGGGAGTCATGCAGGTCAATAGCCTTGTCACAAAATTGCTTTGGATTCTAAATATAATTTTCTCAATCAAAGTTATCAATTGAATTCTAC
Organism: Platorchestia sp. MABIK; assembly: GCA_014220935.1. Lineage (NCBI taxonomy): Eukaryota > Metazoa > Arthropoda > Malacostraca > Amphipoda > Talitridae > Platorchestia > Platorchestia sp. MABIK. The sequence goes on along the minus strand of JACJUY010001913.1, from coordinate 117,347 downwards.
ATAAATTGGCTGCAGTTGCAACGAATTTTCTCCACCAAAATGCATCGAAGAGAAGATCGCATTTCACTCGCTGCATGTGGCAGGTACAAGCTCCAAGTCCCATTGGTGCAGTGCACATAAAAAGCCGACCGTATCCTGCATACCTCGATTCATCGCATTTTTTTTCAGTCTCCGTTTACGTCTCAGTGAAAAACTTCTATTGCATTCAAACAGGTACAATGTTTTCGTTGGTATTTTTACAGTACTCGTCGTGAAGGCTCCGAGAGCGGCATAAATGCCCTGCAATAGGCGTTGAATAGGAGCAACAGACGTAGTCTGGTCGACGAAAGGAAAAGAAGCACCTTTAATAAGAGGAAGTAAAATTTTAGACATTATAAAAGGCAAAAACGGACTCAAAGTATGTACTATCTATGCGACTGGTGCTTCGCTGGGATTTCTTTGTTCTTGAGGAGACGGTCACGGTAGGAATCTGAAGAAATAGAGATTTTCAGTTTTTAAATTCATCTTATAGAGAATTTTCTTGCGCACCCAACGATATAATTGGCTCCCAAGTACGTGCTGGTTCGTCTCCTAGATCGGGTTGAAAACGCGCACTAGTGTGACCTTGAAGCGCGCCAATGGATGGGTGATCTCCCCTTCCCTCCTTATTACGAGTCCGTTTTGGGCGTTTCTCTACGGTAATAGCAAGAGAGTTCATTCATGGCGGGGCTTGAAATGCTTTTAACATTCTAACACTCAGTGATAAATTATGATGATGTAACTAGTGTTTGTTCTGAGTCCGGCTGCTCTGAGTTTTCAGCTAATTAGCTTGTTGTGTAAACATCTAATCGCCTCCCGTAGTTTTGAAGGTACAGGAATGGCAAATTTATCACTCGAAAAGGCTCAAAAAGAGCTACACAGCACTATAGTTGAAACAAAACAAAAATTAGTTTGAAAATGTAAAAAATTTTTTTTTTTACAATGATATGTTTGAAAATGTAAAAAAAACATTTTGAAAGTACAGGAATGGCAATTATATCAACCGATAGGGAACAAGAAAGGCTATAAATCCCTAAAGTTTAAACGTAAAGAGAGACTTGGTTAAAAAATTATGGGAAAAATAAAAAATTATTTTTAGAAAAATGTCTGTCCTCAACTCTTGCAATTTTCAATATTAAAATGATTCTTCATCCACAATTTTTGGAGTACAAGAATGGAAAGTATATCATTTGATAGAGCTTAGCAAACTCTATCGATGAGGGCGATTCGATTTTTGAAATATTTAGTTTTTTGAAAATTATGCGACAAGAAAAGAAGAGAAACGAGAAAAGCAAGTGGAATTTTTTTCAAAAAATCACTGAAATCAAAAGAAAAAAATTATCGGAAATTCAATCGCCCTTATCGTTAGAGAACTCAATAAACTATCTATAAACGAAATGCCGGTTCTGTAGCTTCAAAACTGTAGGACAAGAATAACTTTCCCTGGATCCCAATTTTGACGGTTTTTTTTTTTAAATTCTGATGCAGATGCGAAAAACACAATTCAATCATAAAATGATCGCTAAATCATTCCACACCTGACGTGGAAATTTCAGAAAAATCCATCCAGAAATGACAGACTTTTTTTTCTACCGTAACCGTCTCCTTGAGCCAATTGTGGCAAAAGGGAATAAAATTGAAAAATTATTTGACTGACATCCATGAATGTGTTACATTTAATATTCAGTATTAGTATAAAAATAAGGTTGCGAATGCGGAGAAATTGTGTTTGAGAAAATTATTCTCCGTTAAATTCTTTCCTTCTTTTTGGACATGATTAAATTTTAACATTTGTCAAAATTATTATGCAGGGTTTCCACTCAAATGTCCATCAAATGTAAAATTCAATTTAATTCCTCACCACATCACAATTTTCGAGCTTTGAAAATCCTCTCATGAGAAAATACTCTTAAAGTAAAACTTGTATCTTGATCAGTTCCTTAGTGTATTTTGTCTCACAACCGCAGCGAACGATGTTGAATTAAACATTTATCTAAACAAGCAAATGTACATCTCATTTTAAGAAAGTTTTGTACGAAGAGATAGAGTATTAAAATGGATAAAAAAATCCTTTCTATTTTAGTTCCATCAGCAGAAAGAACTCGCTGTTTTATTACATTGAAATAAATCCAACATAAAAGAAAGCAGGTTTCAGTTTACATTGCGACCATAAATTCACGACTATTGGCCCACCTTCAGTTTTTGCGCCTGCCATTACGAGCAGTGGGACAAATACGTGTGAATGCACCGGAGCACAAGATCTGATCAGAGCGGAGTGCATCATTATGAGGACTGCGATGGAGCTCCGCTGCCCCACGCATTCCAGGCCACTTTTATTGCCAGTCCCGGATGCATTTTTATCCTCAAATGTAACCATAACGAGGGGCTCTAAAAATTACCCACATTCACGTACTATTCGTGCTGCAGTGAGAGAAACACATCAATGAGAAAGCATTTCTCGTCTATTCAGCTTGGATGGTGAGCGCACATCAACGTGGAGAAGTTGACTAACTCTGTGTAGTTTTCATGTTTTCAGTACATCAGATGTTCATTATATAAGTTGTCTAAAACTCATCTTCTCTAAGCCAAGGGTCGGACTGGAACGAAAAAATTGTGTTCATTGCCACAAACAAAAGCTATTAAACGCACTGCACATGAATGTGATTAGTTGCGTAACGTCAGCGAGTGCTCAGCTAACGAAATTTAAACCTTGGATCTAATTCATAATTTGTCCTCAATCTAACACAAGATTTGAAATCAATCAATGTTCTAAATGGACTGTTGTGTAAAGGAAACAGAATTTCTTTTCCTATCAAGAATTTTGTGGCTAAATTTATTCAAAGTCCCCAAAACTTCATGAATAAGTTCAATTAATTTTTAATAATTTCAAGTATATTTCCCTCTTTGAAATATTACGAATTAATTCTTCGTAAAATTACTAAACATGATCAGAAATTCAATTAAATTATTTTGTCAACCCTTTGGCTCATTAAAAACTTATTTATTCACTTGAATGAGGCATAAGTGTGAATTTAAGAATAAAAAAGAAAGTCATAATGTTGGTCTGAGCAAATCATATTATGTTCTGAATGAACCCACGACACAAAAAATTCACGAGTCTTATTACCTAGAGTTCAACTTCTCATATTTCAACACTTCCTACACACCTTCAAAGGCCTGCAGCACGGCGACTGGCTAGATCAACGAAGACTGACGGCTTAGCTCGAAAACCTCGCCTACAAAGACTGAATGCATTCGGGCAACGACATCACAGCAATGCATCCGGGCAACGATATCACAGCAATGCACACGAGCAACGACATCACAGCAATGCACACAGGCAACGACATCACAGCAATGCACACGAGCAACGACATCACAGCAATGCATACGGGCAACGACATCACAGCAATGCATACGGGCAACATCGCAGCAATGCATACGGGCAACATCACAGCAATGCATACGGGCAACGACATCACAGCAATGCATACCGACAACGACATTACCTCTCTATTTTTTTCAAAGCTTTTCCTAAGTTCAACAATACTCACTGAATCCATCTGCAGTGGAAAAAAAATGAGTTCGTTGAAAATGCAATAGTAGTACACAGATTTAGGTAAAGCAGTTGTTGTAAGGAGCTTCATTCGCCGCACCGCAACAGAAATCTATTCATCAATCGCATGCACTTCAAAACTTTTTGCTCCAACCTGACCGATAAATGCACGTAAGTTTTGATCTGGAAGCGCTGTCATTGGAAGATGAAAGGATGTTTAAAGTGTATGCTTTGCTACAGATGTAGCGCTCGGATGCTCATACGAATTCACCAACCTCCCATTGGTTTAGCTACGAATTGAAAAGATTCGCTTACTGGATCCGAGCTGGTGATTGGCTGACGAATTTGATGTTCCAATCCTTGGTGTCAACCACGGACTCGACCGCAACTAGGAGCAACAGATGCACTCGAAAATTGCTAATGGTTGAATTAGAAAGTCTAGGATATGACATTGCTAATAGTTGAATGAATTATATTAAAATACTTTAAAACAATGAGCGAATTATTTTTTTGCAAAACGATTACACGTTTCAAAAATTTTCGTTTACCACATCATCAAAATATTTAGGACTACATTTCGTCCAATAATTCGTGATAGACATTGAATCATATTTTTTGATACGTTAGCCTTGATTAATTTCGTGAATAGACTTAAAATCAATTCAAAATCCACAGCAATAAGGATAAAGAAGTCATTTGTACGCACATCAATTCGAAGAGTATAGTAGGAAAGCGGTTACTTTAGGTATATCTTTGCTTCGTCACGACTAGAATTGATACCTAACGTCTTCCTATAAATCCATTCAAACACAAAATCTTGTCGAACAAAATAAAATAGACAGCAATGCACTGGGGATCATTCGCCGCGTATTTATTATAACTTCTATAGAGTCTGAATAAAGTTCACAAGATATTTAAACGTTCTCTTCAATTTTTGCTGCTAAAACCGAATGTTCTCACACAAAAAATGAGGCAATCAAATTATTTGAAATAAATTCTAGTAATTTTATCTCTGTAGGTAGAACTCGGTAATTACCAGAACGAACGAAAGGAATATTGAATTTCGACGTGAAAGACGTGGAAGCTGCGGATGAGCAATGAAATTAACCCCATTTAAGTAAGGAATTATTAAACCAGTACTGCAACTTACACGTACTAGAAAATTATTGAACTCTTCTCGTAATGGAAAGGAAAATTAAAGATCAGATAAATATATTTCATCACAAACCATAGAATGTTTTATTTCCCCTCATTTAATGCCACAGTAAGATTCCGAAAAGTTAAAATTAACACTCAATAAGGAATAATTTTCGTGCATGTACTGATGAGTGCATGTGCGTCTTACGGTAGTATAACAATATGAAAACTACGCTCTAAAAATGCAAGAAAGCATTCACTATGCAGGAAAAATCTCATGTGTTACAGCGACAAATGCATCAAGAGTACACTTTTTACACAACTGAATTTGACTGCCGTGACGTAATGCATGTACATTTTCCATTCGACCAATCACGAACGCGAATGAACCCCAACTGGTTCTCAGCAGCCAATCACAGACACTGACGCAGGATACCGAGCGCGAAACATACATTGTAAAAGCATCAAACCCTGGTCTTGACGAACCAATGAGGAACTTCCATGACTAAAACTTGAGTGCATTTTGGGGTTCTGATAGAGCAAAAAGTTTTCGAGATGCAGCTGCATGCAGTAAACGGACTGCACATCAGCATGTTGGCTCCCGTACTATCAGATGCCAGTTCTGGCAAACTCATCCTCAAACTCTTCAAATGTATAATGTATCTGCACGCCGCAATGAGTTATAGTAGGTGAAAGTTTTCCGTAAACGAAGATGAGAGTATATTTGAGTTTGGCTAAATGTGGATTTTACTCTTATTTTAAAATTCCCGTTTAGAGTGAGCTCGAGAAATTTTGTTAGCAAAAAATAAAGTAGACGTTTTCTATCATTATGATGCTTGCTAAGCCACTATTAATCTTCCTATTTTGGTCCTATCATACTCAAGTCCGCTCTTGGAATTCCTTGAATACATGGAGCCCAATAATCCCCTTCTCCAGATGATAGAGGCTTTGGTTATTTATCTTTGTTTAAGAATAATTACTTTTCATTTTTCCTTCAATATGAATAAATGAAACAGAAATGATTAAATGGAGTAATTTCAAGAACTCAGCTAGATTTTTGTGTAGATTCTAATGAGAAAGAATTATCACACTTTCTTTTCTACCTTGAACACTGATAAAATCTACGGATTTAGCAACCATTATTCAAGTACCTCCGACTAGACAATTATTTTGAGAAAACTTGTCACTGTTCCAAATTTACAACGTGTTTATCTGAGCATTTGGTAGATGAAAAATAATCTTAAACAACGAAAAAATTTTGCTAGAGATAAATCACTTTTGCCTGTTGCTGAGAGCAGCTTTTGTCGCTCGTTGGAGTAAATTTTGTCTCTTCTACTACAAACCCCTGTAAAAATAGCCCCTGTTTTTTACTGCTTCTCTCACATGTTACGCGCAGTATCCTTTGTCTCTTTCACTAACTGGCAGTTGTCTTAAATGTATGAAAATATCAATTTCCTGATGGCATATGCAGCACCGCACAAGTTGCAGCAAAGTTGAAAATTTGATGTCAAATACGCCTTTTACAGTTCAGTCTTTCGTGGAACGGACGAAATATTCACATTTGTACTTATTCGCCCTAGTTCTGGATATGATAAAAGTTATTTTAAAAACCATTCCGGAATGATTAATTATTGCAACTTGGTTGTAGGCAAGGCCATCCTTGAAATCATCATTTTCATCACCAGTACTGCGTGATTAGAATACCACATGCATATGTGAGAACGCAATCGTAATAAACGTTATTAAAACAATAGCTTGTTCTTTCAAATCAGTTTTGAAAGCGTCTTTATGATGCAAGCAAATGAAGCTATCACCGGCAAGTGTAGCTAACGAAGTAGGTTTAACGTGCGTTGATAATTTTCTCCGAAATTGAAATGGCCGTTTTAGTGTTTTATTTATACATCCGTAGAGGAGCAGGCAATTTTTGTAAGAAGTTGACTAATTGTTCGATAAAATTACGCAGTTGCTTATATTTTACATCTCGAATGCTTCAATCTAAATGCAGGCTCACATACAAAGATCGTACGAGCAATTGAAGTTTACGAGGCACAGCCTCTTCAATGCACCAGCATGCATCTCAACAACTGCAGCTTGAAAACTTTTTGCTGTATTTCGAGACACAAATGCAGGCAAGTTTTCATCGAGGACGATGCTGATTGGCTGATGATGGAAGCCTCGAGTTCTTCGGTGCACCGAATTTTTAGTTCGTTGCTCGCTACGCTGGAGGTTGAGGCTTGTCTACCCGCGTGTGATTGGTTGACCGGAAACTGCATTTCGTCGCTCAGCACTTGTGATTGGTGGGTTGGAAGTTGCAAGAATTTCAGTGACTGGTGTCGCACCAGTTTCTGAAATCCCTTGCCATGCTGTTATGTCTCTCAATGCACTGGCTGACGATCACCAGTTAAGTCTACGTCGCAAGCCTGTCCAGTCATTCCATAGTTAGTCCTGAGATATTGAAGCACTGATGTTTATATCACACTGCAAGCATTTTGATATGAAATGTGAAATGTTTAGTCAATTGGCTTGAGACGGTCATTTTTCAATTATTCTCCGGACTATAAATAAATAAATATCCCGTAATTTAATGTTCATGAAGACTTTTGAAATTTCCATTCGTTCTAAAATTAGTTCTTCCCCTATAATGTTTAACATTATAAGATGTGTTAATCAACGGGTATAAATCGGTACTGAGATGATCACAGCATCAAAGAAAATACTCAAAGATTTCCCATTAGAAGAGTCAGATCACCTGCTCACACCAGTCGCTTTAACTGTCGTGCTCTATGGCTTGAAGCAGTCGACCCTCAAATTACTTATCATAAGCTAACCTCGATTAATAAATTTAAAAATTACTCTCAGTTATTCATAATAAGAATCAAGCAGACTATTGATCGAGTAAATGTGACTAAATTTCATTCGGATAAGTTAAGGGCTCACAATAGCAGAAGTTGACCTCGAACATCGATTGTATTGTGCGGTGGAAAGAAGTTCATACACATCTTGAATTTTTATATTTATACAATATTTATATACATATAATAATAATTATAAAACGAATATTCATACAATTCGTTTTAACTATTCATGGGGAAAGTCACCACATGGAAAATCGTTGAGAAAACGAGGCTTTTCAATTAACTTGTTTTGAAGTTTTGCTGCACTAATAGCATAAAAATAAACCGACTTCAGGTTTCCTTCGCTCGTCGATCATTTGGAACAAAATATCACCATGGTATCGAATAAACCAATTTTTACTTGTTTTTGTGCTCGCAGTGGTACAGTGGTTAAGGGATCGGCCTTGCATGTTGGAGACGAGGGTTCGTATCTCGGCACTGGCGCGGCGATTTTCACCGTTGGGTATAAGGGAGAGCTCAAGCACAATACCCCACTCAACCCAGGTGTCGGTAATGGGTACCGGCTTCACGGGGGAACCGTCATGGTGTCCTATATATAGTGTTAGTTATATGACATTTGAAAAACCAATGCTTAAGATCATATGTATCAGGCTTGATTGGAAATAAAGCATCCTAAGATGCCGATGTTTGTTTGTTTGTTTTTTACATGTAGCATTGTTATCTTCACAGAGTAATAGTTGATGACCACATGAAAGAAAAAATTGTTTAGTTACCATCAATACTATTGTGCTTCAAGATCTCATAATTTTAACTCGTTCAGATGATCGAATACGGAAAACAACTTGGTCACTTTTGCATGCAATAAAGCACTACTCGACTACACAATGTCGTTGTGAAGTAATTATTCACAGCGCACACAAATTTTAGGAAGAAAGAAGCATCATAGAGAGCTGAAAAAGCAGCATTTTCATGATGAAAAAAGAAAGATATGTTGAGCAGAGTGTTACACGAAGTGCCAAAGTGCAAATCAAAATACCAGGTGAAGTTGCAGCTACGCAAGCAAATCATTCTCTTATTCCGGTGTTATAGGAACAGTGTTCCATAACCTCAGTATCACTATGTCAACTGAACTCTATAATATTTTAAACGATTTAAATAATTTATTTACCACAAGCGATAGTTTCTTAAGTCTAGTACAATGGTCAAATTTGAGCACGGGTACTTGCGGGCCCGAATAAGTTCAACGACTTCTAAGGTATCCTTCCACCAACACTATTCTAGGGGCTTCAATTATGTTCAACCTCATTCACCTAATTAACCTAGTGCAGTACTAGACTGACCAATGCATTAGTTCACTCGATATTCGATTCTAGATTTTAAAAAGTAGTTTTTATGGGCTAACAGTTTAATCTGGAAATGACTTGAAGACAGACTGAAGATCACTGATACCATATATCAGGTTGAGTCACTTAGGAGAAGAGATTTGGCTTAGGTATCTCACATGCTTAGTACTTCGATAGGTAAAGGGTTTCGAGATATAACCTTTCAGAGCGAACTGCGCCTATTATAAAGGACTACGCCTCTCACAGAGAACTACCTATTATAGAAAACGAAGCCTATATTAGAGAACTGCGCCCTATAGAAAACGCCCTATAATAGAAAACGAAACCTATTTTAGAGAACCACGCTTATTATAGAAAACTGCGATTATTATAGAAAATTACGCCTATTTAAGAGAACTAGGTCTAATATAGGGAACTACATCTATAACAGAAAACGACGCCTATTTTGGAGAGCTACGCCTATAACAGAAAATCACTTCTCTAGCTCGTATAAACTATATTCCTCAATTTCGACTAGCTTAATCACTATAATAATAAGAGTCGCGTCCGTCATACGCGGTAAAACTTCAGAAATACAATCAATTATTCGATTGCATTATTTTTCTGTGGCGATTCAATTTCCTTTCACTTGCATTATGATATCCAGAATACGCAATCGGCTTATTTTTACAAATAAAAGTTCTCTTTGGAGCTTTCTCTGTTGAAATTCATAATGTTGCTTTGATATTTTTAGTTGATAATGCGAAAAAAATAATGTCTTAAATTCGTTCGACCAGTAACCTGGCTACCACTTAGTATAAGGCCCAAGATTTTGGAACTTGAGTTATTGTTTTCGAAATTGTGATTTTCTTTAAAAGACTTCGAAGAGATAATAGACGATGTTTCAGAATAAATTTCCGGGAAAAGAGGCCACCATGGATAGAAACATGCCCAACCGTAAGAGAGAAGCAGCAAGACTTCGACAGCAAGAAAGACGCCGCAGACCATCGAATGAATAACGCAAAACGATAAGACGAATCAATGCTGCTCGCCAACGAGAAGCTAGAGCTAACTTGACCGTTGAACGGGGTTTGAATAATCGTTAATAAAATTTGAAATTTGAAAATTGACAGATTTAAAATGACTCATATTCAACACATCAATTAGCTAGATTGGATAGACAGTAGAATTGCAATTCACGGGCATTGCACTAGTAATTATAATTATGGCTAATGAATACATGCTCACAAATTGCTATGTTGCGTAGATGTATTTAAGAATGTACAATTTATGCTTCATGGAACAAAAGTGTTGTATTTCTCCTAAAATTGAACTAACAAAACGCGTCAGGTTGCAAATATGAAAAGGATTTTGCTTTAAAAATCAATAAGAAACTGACCAATTTATAGCTTTACTTTTGTAGTAAACTAAAATATGATAAATCTTAAAATGTGGTTCTCATTCCGGTTTGAATACTTTAGTTTAAAATACTTGCTCCACAATATCTGGTACAGCTGTCATGTTTGAAGAGTTTAAATATTTCATTTATTATTTTTTCGTTCATTAATTTACTTTATGCACATTTTTAGCTACTCTACAACTGTGACTTGTTTCTCATGACTACTTTAGGAGCCAATTGACAATTGAAACTTTATGCAAGTGCAATTTTACGAATGCATGTTCTAACCATTTATCAACTCAGCACGACTACCCAATGTACAGCGGATAGTTCATGTCTCTGCACTGTTAAAAAGTTGTAATTCTCGAATTAAAAGTTTCAATTAGAGAAAATCCGCACCTTATACTTCGTTTGCTTTAAATGGCACAGAAATCAGCTTTGCGCTTTAAAAGTCATTCTTCAATGCCATTAGAATGAATTCATTTTTTCATGCAGAACTCAATATTTTGCTTGAGAAGATGATGTTTAACGAGTAGAAAATGTTTCACATAATGCATCGCCGTGCATGCTAACATCTTCACGACTCCGTATAACGAGCCGTTAACCTCTTTCTAGACGGAAATAATTTTCAAAAGCTCATTCAAATGCCCCTACGCATGGCTTTTCTATGCGCCTTTGTGCCCGACTGCAGAGAATGATGGTGGAACAATAGGGCCCGGAAAATGCAGAGGTCGACGGATCGAGTGTCGGTCGGAGCGCACTTGCCTGACACGACCGAATCTCAGCGTAACAAAGAAGCCACGACACACAAAATGCAACAACAAGACAAGGGAAAAACAAGACAGGGCAACGACGCAACACTGCAACAACAAGACACGGCAACAACATGACACTGCAACCACAAATCACTTCACCCAACCCTGTGACGGCTGCTAGTGCAGAGCACATGGTATGAACGAAAACCGTTTTCTCGTTGGAAGACAGAAGGTTAACGCACGCATTTTGTTGGTGATGCGTCTTAGGACCTACACACAACAACCGCGTCTCGCTTCCTGCTTGTTTGGAAGTGATATGCAGGCACCACACTGGCTGAAGCGAAGGCGAAACAAAAGGCTAGGGCATGCAGACGGTTGGAAAGACATTCGGAATTGTTTGATTAACTGGTGCTCCATACGTGATGCAATAGATCTGTGTAGAGAGGAGGCTAGCCGCTTTGTTGCGTTCATCTGCGTCCGTGTAGACGTAGAGGGAAAACATTGTGATGCTAATGAAAGGTATGGGAATTCGATTACATTTAAATTATATTCGCTGACAATAGACTGCATCCCACTGTGGGCGATGAATACAGACTGTGAATATTTTAAACGTCTATTCTTAATATTATTAACATTTTGCGTTAGTTGGAAGTTTTCGCTAATTTTTGATCCAATTTCGAAATTGAATTTTGGAGGAATTGATAGTACGGTTGATTTTAAGAATTTTAAGTAATATATTACTTAGATTGTCGTCACCTTTATAACACAAGTATGTTATTTATGAAATGCCTAAAAAATGTCTAAAAAGTATTTTTTATTCTGCTGTGTTTTTCCTTGAATTTTTGACTAGCTTACATTTTAAGCACCTTAGTAACATTTGTAGGGTAAAGAATCAGATAAATTCAACGTTCTCTTCTCAAATTGATGCTATAAAAAATGGTTTAATGTTCCCTGTATACTATCTTTCTCAGAATATACTAAATTGATCCGAACTTTCTCTCATATTTCCTGCTGGGAGGGACGACCGTCGCATGGTCTCTCAAACTTTTGTCCCAACTTGGCAATTTTTGTGCTAGCATCACCTGCAGTGCAACAATTTCTATTTCAGACTTAGAATATCCTAGCGTTGACGGAGAACGAATATACTATGCAATTTTTCTCTTTCTATTCCAGCACTAAATTAAGGCGACTGAGTTTATAGAGGACTGCATTGCGTTCTCTGCTTAGGTATGAACGAGATATTGAAGTACACGATCTAAAACATTTTGAAAATTAAAATTGGCGTAAAAGTTCATTAATCTCTACGGACTTTCTTTGACAAAGCTTCTTCTATACGAGACGAATAACATTTAGACCGGTACTCCAACACCTTGAATAGTTACACCTGGCATTGTTCAAAAGTGAACTGTGTAACGTGAATGTATGGGTTCTCAGCAGACTCCACTCACTCCTAGATTAGATAAGTTATTGTACTTTTAGTCTCTTTTACCAGAACAACGATGTCCAAAGAGAGATAGAGACACCATTTAGTATGGAGTTGAGGAAACGCAAAATCTACGTACAAGGTGTGTTCGCACGCAAGATTACCTGCGAAGAGAAACAGTATGTTGAGAAGGAAGGCTATAAAACAAAAACAAAAGTCGCAGAAGACTGTCAGAAGAACGGGAAAATAATACAGTCGTGAACCGAAAAAATGATTGTCCTTAACAAAATGAAAAGCCTAATTCATTTAAACAAAAGCAGGCCTTTCTAACGTTCAGCTCGGGATCACACGTTTTCCCCCTGGGAGCGCTAATTTTCATTGATTCAATGATTGTCTCCCCCCTGAGGGGTACACTAACTTCTAAAATATAATGTTGCACTTCATTGCACTTAAGTAATGACAAGAAAAAAGGGAAATGAGTTATTCCTGTATAAATAAGTATCTTAAAAATATTACCCACGAACCCTTCTTTACCGAACATTTCAACAGCTCATCAAACAATTTCTCTATCCTCACAGAATACACATATCGATGTAAGAAAATAACCCGATGAATTTGCATAGATTCTAGCCTACATTGAAACCAGTTGAATAGAAACTGAAACTCCAACGAAAGAATTGCATTTTTCAATGCAATTCTCATTTTTCTTTTACCTTTCCTTTTTCCATTCGTTAGAGTTATTTCTGACAATGTGTCGGCCCGTCAACGACTGTCAAATAAAGCCGAGGCAGAATAGAGGCTGTGCCCGACTGCATCTTAACATGACAATGTGCCTCTGTGCAGAGAATGCAGCGACACAACACTGCACCCAACCAAATAAAGGGACTGCATCAAAGGAGAGGTCGGGATGTGCATAAAAATAATCGTGCACGCCAACAAAGAAAGAAGAGAAGGAAGGAGCAGCTATTCACCGCACTTCAAAGATCTCAGAAGCTCAGTCACAAAAGGCGGTCGGATTGCGTCCCAACCACCGGGTCGCGCCTGCATGCCTCTACACAGTGCAGGCACTGGATGTCTGCCCAGAATAGGCAGGGTAGAGGGCTCTTTGGCCGTTTTGAGGAACAAAACCTTAAGAAAAACTGCTGAAGCGACTTGTATCTCAACACGAATGACTGTCATGCGTGTTTTTAATCTAGAATACTGCAAAGGAAAATATGTCGATCCTTTTGCTGCTGTTAATTTCCAGTTCATTGACTGTTTCAACAGTTTTTCGCAATTTGTTGGTTAATATTAAGAAATGAGAATTTATAAAAATTCCAAATAACTTTTCACAAAACCTGGGGTCTCAAATTTAGTAAAATACAATACCCCGCTCAGCCTCACGATCGGGACCAGTGCCAGGGCAGGTCGTTGTCACATTTGTATCACACCAGCTCGCCCATCGACGTTGCATTTGCCTGTGTAACTTTACTGTTTTTGCCCCGTCTTCAAAATAGGACCTGCTTCCCTGAACACAAAGCCAGGCTGCAACGAGAGCTAATCCCTGCAACGCCCTTTTGAGCCTTTCAAATCGTTACGTTTTTTCCGACGCGAGGAGCGAGTGTTGCGCCACAAAGAAGGGTTGCAGCAACTGATGCAGATCTAGGTCGTTTCTTGCTTTTTTTCGTCCTGTTCAATGCAAGCCTGAGAAACTGTGCGTGACGTGACGGCACATGACGGGTGACGTTGGTGTGGTAGGAATGTTTGCTGAGGAAATCAACTCATGAAAGAATTTTGATTACTTCTATGAAAACAATTATTAGCGTTTCAGTTTTCAGTGAGCTTTTGAAAACTTAGAATACCATTGGTCACAGGGGATGAAATGATTACAAAACAATAAATTCTTTACCATTTTGAACAGTTGCCTTTTTGTACCTTGCGTTAATTGATTTGTTGCCTAAGGTAAAAATGTAGAAATAAGGATTTTTCCTCGATTTACAAACTTCTTGATATGATTATACTATTCATTTATTTCTTGTAGTGTTAACAACATTCAATTTCATAACTAGTGCTCATCGTTTGATTCAGAATAATACAACCAAATCAACATTTCAAATAAATTTACCACAAGCCCTCAGCTCACTTTTCCAAATCTAGCAACAGAAACCTTTTATTCAAGTACGCACAAATCTGTCCGTAACATGTTTTTTGTCTGCCAACAATTCGACAAATGCTTGTGAACACGACACACCCGATCGGAACATCTGCTCAATGCCGAGTACATTAGTAATGAGAACTCTTTTGGTGGGACTCTTCGCTCTCCCTTTGAGCCGAGTTGGCACTTTTTTGAATCATAGCACCTGCGACACGCACTTCCAGTTAAACGAGTTCGAATGAGGTGTTGTGCGCGAGTTGCGGTGAGCACACTAGGTAAATTTATATTCACCACAAATTTTATGAGGATGGTTACAAAACGAAATCAATGGACTAAATTGCTCAATGGTAATTCAACACAATATCATTTGTAATAATAAGGACTACGATTGGAAAAATACAACTTTTGCCTTAAACGAGTTTATTTCGGTTGAGTAAGCCTGAATTTATAGTGACTCGTAGCACCTTATACATGATAACTTGACTAATTGGAAGCAAATGAAGCATAGTTCGAATAAACTTTGGGCAGCACGTTTTCGTAACGAGTACCGTTTTTTCTCGTCATTTGTATCACAGTAAGAATATTCCCGTGGTTGCGTTGTATCACAATTTCAAGTCGCCCGTGAATGTAAAAAAACAATTTTCAATCTGTGCCAGAAAAGTAAGAACGGCTCTCGGACAAGAACATCCTCATATATTATGACAGGTCAAAAGCTTGACTTGTAGGTTCGTTATGGTTCAGAACATTGCCAGCAGAGGTGCAGTGGGAAGCAAATAAATAGCAACGACAACTGCGTTAAAATATGAGCGTAAAAATCGTGATTTTTTTTATGTATGTTTTCTCAAATTTTCCACGACAAACTT
Source organism: Platorchestia sp. MABIK (assembly GCA_014220935.1). Taxonomy (NCBI): domain Eukaryota; kingdom Metazoa; phylum Arthropoda; class Malacostraca; order Amphipoda; family Talitridae; genus Platorchestia; species Platorchestia sp. MABIK. The sequence goes on along the minus strand of JACJUY010001913.1, from coordinate 101,885 downwards.
TTCTCTTGAGTTGCTCGAATGGAACGTAATTAGATTAAATTACAAATTTGCTAACTCATAACTCAGTTATTTACAAATATTCTCTCTTACACAATATGACACGTGAAAAATTTAAGGACTACAGCAAGGCAGAATATTTTCGTAGAATAGGAACTGAATTTTCAAACAATTCACGTCATCGGAACTGTAGAGCTGGAAACGGGAATTAACTTCCTATAACATTAGGTTGCTAGCTGTACCACAACGGCAAAGTAAATTATTTTGAAATCCGGCCCAGGTCTGAATTGGTCTGGAATGTGGTCAGTACTTGACTGCTACAAATTACCCCCGATCGATTCCTGTCCATGTCACCAAAATAGTCGAGTACTCTCTAACACACTTCCCGCGGAATGTCAACTGCGGAAGTGCAGTAAAATAGGTCTATTTTTTCGACAAAGGTTCTTTGCGAGCAAAATAACACTTAACAATTGGAAGTTGTTGAACAGGAAAATTTATTTCACAACAAAAAAAACAACGTTACAGCCTTACGCAATGTTGTAGACATGCAACGGTTGAGGTAAATCTTTGAAGAGAGGGATCAGTGAGAGTTTAAATCTTACTAGTCATCGTTGTCACAATTTATTAGCTCGGCATTTCACCCAGAACTCTATTTTTTACTCGGTAGTAGAGGCTAAAATATTTCTATTGAAATTTGTACAAAATTCCTACAGACATTCGTTAACAGAATAAAGTAATTAGAACTTTTGAAGAGTTGAGTTTAAACTACATGCTTTTGAATACGAATTCAAAGAATCATTCTGGAGAACTGGATGCTATTCACGTTCCTTAACTAAGGATATCAGAACTATAGAATTTCTGCGTTGGATAAAAGCAATTCTCCCTCACTATTCTCAACTGGCTGCTGTCTGCCTCTTGGCTTCTATATGCATACCCAGATGCATAGCTCTCAGTCCTATCGCTTACACTGCAGTGTGATTTGAAAACTTTTTGCCCCAAGAGACGACTAAAATGCACTCAAGTTTTCAAAAGCTTTGGCGTCATTGGTGCTCTGAAATCTGCTGCAGAGCTAACGCTCCCTTATTGGCAGATGGTGTAGTGACGTCATCATTTTGCATTTTCTCTAGACCCCGGATTGGCCAGAGAATTAAGGGAACCACATATAGGCTTTACAAGACTGAACATACATGAAAAACACGTAACAAACTTTCCTCAAAAGCATCAATAACTTAGAGTTCTAATTCAATGACTAGCTTCTATGTACCTAATTTTTGGTGATTAAAATTTTATTTATCTCAAATAACAATAGAATAACTTGTTAAAAATCATTGCTTTCGATAAAAAACGTTATACCTTCCCAATGCTCCTAGGTTTTTCCAATAAAGCGACATTCAGCTGTGCTTCCATCAACCAATCACAGGCCAGAATGATCATATGCAGTTGATGGGATCAGCCAATCACTGACCCAGTGCCAGAAAGTTCAGTGCATTTTGAGAGCTATGAGAGGCAAAAAGTTTTTTAAAAATCATCTTTTTCTCAGTGGTTCCACCAATCATATGCGTCACTCGTGAAAACTTGAGTGCATTTTAGGACCGAAACGAGACAAAAAGATTTTGAAGTGCAGTTTCTAAAGAGGATGCAGTCCGGAGGCATCATCGATGTGGCCAAGCTGCATTTCTATTTTGGTTGCAGATATTTTTTCGAGTGAAAATTGCCATGAAGTGATTCTGACTGCCACTTAATTGATCTTGTTTAATGAATTTTGTATGTCCAGACAATTTGCTTGTTTGTCGGAACGGTTTTATGAATGACATTTTGATGTCTAGTTGAAATTAAAAATTAATTCAAAGTGTTTACCGTAGTCATAAAAGAATGCTAAATAGAATCGACAGAAAATATTTCGATGAAGAATTATTCCCCGTACTGGTGATCAAGGCGATGAACATAGCATTTTATTTGGCATGCGTAGGTACCACCAAATTATTCACACACCTTACGAGGCGTAAACTGAGCGCATTTAGTCAGGAATTATACAAACACCTTACGAGGCGTAAACTGAGCGCATTTAGTCAGGAATTATTCACACACCTTACGACGCGTAAACTGAGCGCATTTAGTCAGGAATTATTCACACACCTTACGAGGCGTAAACTGAGCGCATTTAGTCAGGAATTATACAAACACCTTACGACGCGTAAACTGAGCGCATTTAGTCAGGAATTATACAAACACCTTACGACGCGTAAACTGAGCGTATTTAGTCAGGAATTCACTTACGCTCAGGAATTTTTAGAGGAATTTTTCGAGTTGACATTAAAATAACTTCGAGTGTGATTACTTTCATGGAGTCGAATTTGTATCCATGATCTAAATTTTTCCCTTCAAATATAATTAATAACACTTTTTATAAATGGGTGAATACCGCAATGATGTTGACAAGTGCAAATGTTTTAGGCCCGTCTCTGTGTAACACGTTTCTTATTTTCAGCATAAATGACGACTCTTGAAATGTTATCCTTGGAGTATAAAAGTTTTAATTGAATCTTTTGAGAATGACCAATGCAAATAAACTTGCATTACTGATTAAGTACTACTCGGACATCGATATGAAATCAGCGATAAGCGATTACCTTGTTTTCGATCGTACATTTATTCTTGCACTGAATTTATCTTGCTTTGTCTCCTACAGAATTGAGGATGGAGCAGATCTCCAAAACATCGATTTTTTTTCAATAAAATGATTAATTTTATAAGTATTTTCTTTACTTTTAAATTTTCAGTGAATCTGCTATTTAAGTGCAGTTAATATCTGTTGCATGCTAAAATATACACATATGTGTTTATAGCTCCGATTTACAATTGAGTTTGTAACTAAAATGCTTTTCCAGCTTTGAACTTAGAAGGGAACGTAAGTGAACGCTGAGCGAGTAGAAACGTTTCTCCTAAAGCGTCTTCTACCTAGCTTCTTCGGGTTCTATACCTTCACCAAATAAATTGTTTGTCCTTTGATGCATGATGCTTCGCACCGTTGTGGGGTATTGAACCAGCGATGGTCTCTCCTAAGGGCATAACGCTCTACCCTCTATATCATTAGGGTTCACAGGTCTGCTACGATTATTAAAAATTTTTTGCTCCAAATCGGTGTAGAAATATGGGCATGCGCATCGCTGCAGTGATTTTTTTTCGAGGTATTCCCTACAGCTTAGTTCACCAACAGCTACCATACGCGTATGAGAAAAATATCCTTAATTGTTGGTACGCTTAATGTTTCTCTTTCATGAGTACAAGTATATTAACTTCATTAAGCGTGCAAGAAACTGCTTGAACAGAGTGAGTGAAAAGTTTAGAGGTCTTTGTCGAGTTCAGTCTGGTCTTTTCGAACCCATTGCATGAACACTCATTAGAGGCAAGCGGTTGACTTCGACAACAAAACACTTTTTCCCGCTGTTAAACGGCCGTGCGAATCGCTTCCCTTTATAATGAGGGTCATAACAACTGTAAATTATGCATGACTCTTCAGAAAGAGTCCTTTGCAGCATTTTCCGTTCATTTTAGAGCCATTAGCTTGACGAGCAAACTAAAGGAACGATCTATGTGTGTGTTCTTTGGTTGTAAAAATTGCTGAATTTTGTACGTTAAGATGCAATTTTATTTTACGCCTTTTCGGAAATTTCCCTTGCCATTTTCTAGACAACAACAACATATTTTACTTTCCACGTGACTGCATCGTGAGCGCTGGTGAGACTTAATAGTGGTGACACACATGGAGTATTTATTTATGATGTGAATTAGAAATTATAGAAAATTATTTCTCCTCTCGAGAATGTAATTATCATTTCAGGGTAACATTTATTGGACATATTTTATTTGCTGGTAAAATATATAGTAAATGGAACGATTTCAAAACATGAAATTCTATCTTTTGCGTTGAATAGGAATCTTTTCAAAAGCAGTTGAACCCCGACATTTCGTTGATTTAGCTCAAAAATATTTCTCCAACCTAACGGGTCCTGTAAGCCTGAATTTCTCTCCCGGAGATCTGCCGTAAATTATAGCTTTTTTCTGTTTTGCATGCAAACGCATCCTTACGAATTTTAGGAAGTATATTGCTAGTTTTTCTGTCTATTTTTCACTAAATGGTTTTCATTACGAAAGATGCATGCATGCAGAATGCAGCAGCACCTGATGTAAGCGAGCGGCGCTATGGCAAACGTCACAAACCCTGCAATCAACCACCAAGAGAGAGCATGCAGACCTGTTGGGTACCCCGCCCTTAACGGAAAGCTACCAAAATACCCTCTCGATTCGAGAGTCAGAAGAAAGATTGAACTAAGGCTTAATTTTTCACGTTCGCCGACCAATGAGAACCCTCCAAGGTTAAAACTTGCGTGCATTTCGGCGTCGATTTGACGCAAAAAGTTTTTAGCTGCAGTGGCAGAGCTAAATGCAGGCTGTTGGAGATGCGCCACATGATGTTGATGCTTTGAAGGCTGCATGCACACTCGAGTTTAAGAATGACTTAAGAGTAATTCGGTATGCGAACCTGAAATGATTTGGAAAAATTTTAAGATATTTTATTTATACGCGATAATTGAACATAGACTCAAAAAGTAAGTACTTCTACCAAATAGGCCTGATCTATTTGTATTCATAGTCATTTTCGGGCAAATTTGATCTTGAATTTTTTTATATGCCTTAAATTGTTAACTACGGAGAAAATGTAGGTCGCCATGTCGCTTTTATGATTGAGTTGTGAAGCCATAAATAAAACGGCATTTGACTTACATTGAAGCCGCATGTAGATTGTGAGTTAAAACAATACTCAGTGGTCCCCAAATTTTTTATAATAGTGACTGCAAACGTGCGCAATCATGTATATCACATGCTAAGATGCGTAGATTCGTTGTCCCACTCCATAGGGACTACAGCTGGAGGACAGATGGATGAAAAGAACTTATTTCTCGTTCTGTAATTCGAGTCGTCAGCTGGTAAAAAGCATGATTTTTCGAGCCCCTCGTTATGGTTACATTTGAGGATAAAAATGCACCCTTTTCTGGGACTGGCTATAAAAGTGGCCAGGAATGCTTGGGGCAGCGGCGCTCCATCGCAGTGCTCATTATGATGCACTCCGCTCTGATCAGATCTTGCGCTCCGGTGCATTCACACGTATTTGTCCCACTGCTCATAATGGCAGGCGCAAAAACTGGTTTCCCAGCAGTCGTAGTTGATGAATGATGAGGGTGTAAATTTGGGACTCGCTGGACTAAATCGTATTCGCAAACGTGATGTTTCACAAATGTCTTTAAATTGCAATAAGCAAAATAAGAAATATCTCAAATGAATTCTTAGTTTTTGGAGGTCAGTTCGATTTTTTCATTGCAAGAATTTTCCGATCATTCTACACTTTTAAGGGTTGATATCCTAAGTGAGCGCACTTGATTGAAAATATATTTTCTAGCTTATTGTCATTTGTCTCTACGTTGATAAAATGTTAACGAAATGTGAAAGAGTTAATACAACAAACGAGAGACACTTCGCCGCCCAGCCTTGCATTGCAAAGTTACGATTTCCCAGAGGGTTCTTTACGATGCATTGAGGAAAAAAATCAGGAAAAAACTCGTACCTGTTTGGATCCCATGGTTTAGCAAGACGCAAACGAGACCTGAAAAAATGAGTTGAATCGAGGCATGCAGAGATTAAGTTCTTTGTGCGCGCTCGTTATGTGAATGGGATCCACGACCGCGTTTTTACCTGCGTTCTGCGCTGTGCAAAAAGTGAGGCGGGACTGCATGGCAGGAACTGGAGGTTCTTTTGGGGATGCAGCCTGCTCCAGAAGCTCGGCTCCGCTTCTGCAAGTTACGAAGAAGCATGAGATTAGATGAACTCGTTAAGTGAGGCGGGTTAAACTAAAGTTCTACATTCAACTGAAATTGGAATTAATTTTAGAGGTTAATTTTGAAAATAACGAATATTAAATGGATTGTGCCTTCATTTATTTTTCATTAAGTATTTATGAAAATTGAGTTTGTGACTGCTGGTCGGTCAGCAGTATTATCAAAATCTCCTAAGTGATTACCGGTAGTCACGTCGCACTCAAATTAAGTGTTAGATAGTTTAAGCCTTCTTAACCACAACGAAGGTGTTCCAAAGAGGGGAAAGCATCATATAATGTGAAGCTTATAGAACGAGACAATAAATCTAGGCACATGGCGTGTTTTGACTGAGACCCACTGCGCATAGAAACAGTAAGTTAGAAAATAACATTATGAAACAAGACAAAAGTTGAAGAAGATAGTGGCAGGTGCTGAAAACAAGACAGAAGTAATCTAAAAGAAGATGCTCCGTGATAAAACAAATAAATGTATCATTTAAACATAAGTAAAGCCTTCTTAACCGTCAGATGCAGACCTTATAATTTTCCACTTGGCAATGCTAATTCCCATAGAGACAAAAGCTGCTCACTGTGAGGGGGAAGCAAAAGCGTGAGGCACGAATTGAAAATGCTCTCTTGACTGCGCATTCTGAACTCTACGCATTCGCACTCTGAACTCTTAACTAATGATGGGACATGACTCCAAAACGTTTCCAAATAAAGGATACAATTCCTTAGTGTTTTTCACATATATTTTAGAAAAGAAGCTATATGGATTTCTAAGAGACCCTGATAACTCGGTATCACTATTGGCTATTAATAACACAATTGAATAAAAAATTACATTGAATAATTTTAAGGAATTATTATTAGCAGTATTATTAGAGGTTGTTGTATAATTCATTAAATGTTCATGTTAATTTTCATTCCTTTAAAATCATTTTTTTGACACAACTAGAAGAAACTAGAGCTCGTTGAGGAAGAAGTCAAAATTTTGAAATTGAACATGATGCGAGAACGCAGTATCAGGTATTAGTTAATTTTGCTCAAAAGTGTGAACCATTTTTATCAATTCTATTTTTAATATAAGCGAGGAAATTCTAAAACTGGTTAATATTAAAAACATTTCGATTCGAGTTCCCTCTGTACGGTTATTATTGATTAAATACTGTAAAAGAACCATCTAATTAAGAACTAAGAACTGTGATTCAAGTTTGCTCTTTACGGTTATTATGGCTAAAAAACTGTAGAAGAACTATCGATGTGCAACCGTTTATGTATCAGTATGTACGTGCAAGAGACCTAATGACTAACTATTCATCGCACTGAAAAAGCGTATGCAGGTCCTAGTAGCCAATCACAGGCTATGAAACTGAACTCCAAGTGCGATACGACCTGGAAAGTTGATGGAACAAGATTTCAAACGTAGCCAATCAGAGACCGTTCTACCGAAACCTTGAGTGCATTCTGGGGTGCAAATTAGAATGAGATTTCAAACGTAGCCAATCAGAGGCCGCTCTGTTGAAATCTTGAGTGCATTCTGAGGTGCAGATGAGGTAAAAAGATTTCTCCGAGCAGCTGCATGCAACACAGTCGTGGGTATGTAGTGACAAAAAATGTCGAAGGCAGAAAACATAGGTGTGTGAGAGCATGCTGGATGTCTAATTCTGAGAATGACGTTAACATTTATTACTTTGAGTTTCAAATCATGTTAGCCGTAAGTTAAAATTCAAATGAAGCAGGCCCGTTTTGTAACACATTGGAGCTAGTCGTCAATTCACAGGAATTTTGTTTGAGCAGAGGTAGATTGAGTTACCGAATATAGTTTACATCTCCTCAACAATTTTTCTGTAGTTTTAGCGTTGAAAAAGTTAACTACTCGGTTGGGAGATGTCATCAGACTTAGTTAAAAAGCTTGAATAGTTCATCAGCACTAAACAAAAGTAAAATTGAAGCAAACAATAGCGCTAAGTTACTAAAACCTATGAACTTGAGCAAAATTATGATGACAAAACCCCTCACTGACTAACCCAGAGCTAATTTGACTCTCTTTTTCCAGGTACAACTGCGTTATGGCACCAAATTGATCTGTAAAATATGCTATGTCTGAACTCTCCCTATAAATATGGAGCACAATTTGTGGCATCCCATGTCTGTTCAAGCCAGAGTACTATTCGTTAAAGCGCGAGGCTTGCCAACTCGAGCGTCTGTGTCTTCTCCCATTGTATTTTTTTAAGTGTCACGTTCGCGGTTTGTGCAGGAGCTGCACTCGCTTCAATGATGAAAGTAGTTGATAAATTGCACTAATACTACGAATGGAAAGAAAAAGCCTTGACTTTTACCTTCAAAACAGATCAAATACCAAAAGTTGCTTGGGTCAATCTTTTAGAATTCAGACGTTGATGTTTCTCATCAAGATATTTGGAAATTTGTTGAATCAACTTCTAAACACAAACAACGTACAGCTCTTCAGTCAATATAATTACCTTTTTCTACACGTATACAAATTGTGATGAATGAACAGTTTCATGCATAAACATTTGGGAAAAAAATTTTTTATTTAAGATCTTTACACACAAAAACCTGTTATCGCAAATTCATTGCATTCAGAAAAATTATTACAATAGTAAGTTTGTCTTAATCTGCAATTCTACAGTTTCTTCAAGCGGAGATAATATAGAGAAAGATGCTCTCTCATTGAAAGTGCAGTTAAAATTAGGCTGCTAGCGTACTTGTCTACCTACCGTCCGCCCGATAGTTTTCAATGAGCATTTACACAGGCACCTTTTGTTTCGAAACATTTCTCAAACCATCAACACGATATTACTTAGGAGGTAGCACCAACTTCCCACTCATTCAATTAGTGACCATTCACATAGGTATGTTTTATTTCGAAACACTCCTTCAAGCCATCGACAAGTGAGCACCAACTTCAAATTCATTCAATTGGTTTTTCAAAATGTTTTTCGAAGCCGCACATTTGTATACCTCTTTCACGTACTGCAAATGTGGAATCTACGATTTTTCTAAAGTCCCTCGTTATCGCTACAAACGAGGATAAAAATGCACCCTTTTCTGGGACTGGCAATAAAAGTGGCCAGGAATGCGTGGGGCAGCGGAGCTCCATCGCAGTGCTCATTATGATGCACTCCGCTCTGATCAGATCTTGCGCTCCGGTGCATTCACACGTATTTGTCCCACTGCTCGAAATGGAGTCAATGAAAAAAGAGAGCGAAGTAAAAAAGTCTAGGAAATATGGGTTTGGTGCGACAGATGTGGTTAGACCATGTTGTTTCTATAGTTAGGGAGAAATACATGTAATTTAAAAATGTGATGAAGCACAATTGTGCTTAAACGAGTATCAGTCATGGGAATATTGTTGAGCATCGATCAAACGGGACTAACATCAAAGAGAACTATAAGTTTTTTTATATTATCCCCTTCAAAAAGATTCACGTTAACGCGTCTCCGTTGAGTGATCTTTGAAAAATCACCACAAAATAGCATACGTAGTGCTTTCGTATGCAGCTAAGTTTGCGTACGAATAAATATCAATTCATTTTTGGTTTACCCATGAAATGAGCATTGCCAGTTCAGAAGCATTTTTTATCCGTAAATTTTACAAGAGTGCGTGATCAGTTCAAGATAAAGTTTTAAATGAACTAAAAAATTGCTGTGGGTGTTCATGCAGTTCGCTGAAAGTTCGAAAGCACGATGTTTCCAATGATTAATTGAAAGTCATTCAATGTTGAGGTATAAAGTCATATTACGCAAAAATGTACATATGTTCTTTACAGTTTGAAGAAAACCCATTTCTAATCGCAAAAAAGCATCACTGTGAAAAGGCAGAAAAATTGGTGGTCAGCTCAACAAACGCTGTCGAGTGTTTTGAAGCCATTTCTCATTGTTTGCAGCCGAGGGCTATGTTTTTGTAGATTTTTTAAAGCAAGTTTTACAAGGCAAACGTGAGACCGGGGCAGTGCGTGTAGAGACCTGCAATTCTGGGTTGAGAACTGCAGCGCGCTGTCGCTGCTGTTGATTTGACCCGCCAGGTCATGAATTTCAACTAGTCTTGATACATGCATAGTTCAATGTCTCTAGGATATTTTTTTGCTGAAATATAAATGTAGCCTTCGAGATTGAATTATCCTCTATTCAATTCATAGCGTTTTCCATCTCCAACGAATGTGGTAGATTTTTAATCTGCGTAAATCTGGAGATCGAGCTTTATTTGCTACCTAAATTTACGAGTAGGACGAAAACTACACCAGAAACATGATTTCTCAAACCAATCAATGTATCAGATTCGGGGATTGATTTTAAAGACAGAAATAACCAACCTTATATCAAGAAAAATGTGTTTTTTATGATTTTAAAAATTATCGATGTAATATTGTATGTTTAATGATACTAAATTTGAAATTTGTCAAACAGACCCACCTTATGAGAATGGCGACGTATTTCATAGCATTGCCACCAGGATGTCGATGCTTTAGATTACAGGCTCTAATTTTAATATTTTGTTGGATAAAAAGAGTTCGGAAGATTTGTTCTAGCTCTAATAATCGATAATAAATGCAATGGTAAACAATACCCAATATCAAAATTGGATATTACGAGCATTCATGTACTGCTCTCTCATACTGATTACGCGACCCTCGCGTCAGACGCACAAAACAAATTTGTATACCTTTTAATTCGTAAAATGTAAATTTGAAAATAAGTTTTCAAAAGAGATTCAGTCACTGTTGTTAATAGTCAATTTCATTCTATTAATTCATTTTCAGGTTATAATTCACGATCTCAGAACAATTGAAAATGTTTGCAACATCCCGTTCACCCCGAATACGGACACCGACGCTGTGTTACAACACGCCTGGCAAAATGCGTAGTGTGCCCGACGAACCCCACGTGACCTTTTTCTATCAGAAATGTCTTTCAGAGAAGCAAAAATCAATAACAAGTATTCATTGATCCTGAGGGTGTGTGTTTGAGTTACTAGTTTAATTATTAACTTTCCGGTGAATGATGATTTTTCAGACCCTATGCTATATATTCTTTAATGAAAGTGGGACTGAGGCATTGAATAATAATGAAGAATGTAAAGTGTAGGTAAACAATTTTAGGAATTTATCTTCGACGATTGGTCTATGAGTAAAATTGAGATATCTATACATATACATAGAAGTTTGTAAGGTACATACAGCATATTTATTTCATACAATTAGATTCGACGAGGAAAATCTAACATATATATTTGTTACAGTTGCTGAAAATTCAGACAACTTATATTATCGTGCTAAAATAACTGGCTGCTCTCATAGTTTTGAAATATACTCGTAGCTCACATCTTTATGTCCAGTGTCACTTGAACATATTTATTAGGAAGCTACAGGAAGGGATACAACATTCTCTTTGAATACTTATATTCTGGCTCTCCGATCTGGTTTATATTTGAATGCATGTCATTAATTGTCTGCATTTACACTAAATTTAGTGCAATGTTCTTTTGAAGGTTCACAATTTCGCGATGCTGCAGTTAATTTTTATTTTCCGATGGGCCAATCACACCGTCAGAGAGCTAATGCAACGTGATCAGTTTCCTGCCAATGAGAGTAACCTACCTCAGTTGTATTGCACACGAGCAAAGAAAATAAAGGCAGGGAGCTGCTGCATTCACATCGACCGCCAACCAATGGGAGAACACAAAACGGAAAACTTGGGTGCATTTACGAGCTGGTTCGCAGCAAAAAGTTTTCTGGATGCATTTTACAGAGCCGGCTGCAACGATGCAGCTGTTGTGCTTCTGGCTTTTAAATTTAAAAGGTATTTGGATATTCAGGATGAATTCGAGCTTTAATGAACTTTGTTCTATCGTTAACTAACTGCTGAATCAGAAGTTCTTAGAAGTATTGTTTTCTAATGAACATTGCTGGAGCCTCTTCTCAACTAAAATATTTGCATAATATGGAATGTCTGGACAATAGTAGAAAAATGGTTTTTATTTGATTCACGGGAACTCAAGAAGAAATCTAGGCCATTTTTTTCAGACTTGAGCTCACGTGGTCAAATGCATTGCACCTTCCGCAGCGAAAAAATCTCATCTTCAGCTCACGATCGAGGCGCTTTTGCACATTGCTTCACATAGATGCTTTCAATGAAACTAAGACATTTGAATTTTTTTAATCAATCAGTTCTAAAATTTATAGAAACTGAAAATACGAAAGAAGGCACTGAACCAAACAAGATCGTATTTGTCGGTATATGTCGCGGATCTTTTCCAGATAAGCCCCGCCACTAATGCAACACAAAAGTTCACCCACTTGTAACTTTCGAAAATACGCACCTATCGACTTCAAATTGCTCTCAAACGAAAGAACGTTCTAATCTTTCGTTTGAGAGTAATTTGAACTAGATAGGTGCATTATTTCGAAAGTTACAAGTGAATGAACCTATGTGTTGCATTAGTGGCGGGGCTAATCTGGAAAAAATTCTATCCCTCAGCGTATGGAAGACAAAATTGCATTGGAATTTATGTGTGGCATTAAAGTCAAAATTAAGTACACAGAGAAATTTAATAGTAAGAAATAATGAGCAAAATCAATGCACCTTATTACAACACTTCTAAAATTGAGATGCTGACATATTAACTCTAGAGTTTTTATAAGTTTTGCTTGGTGAGAGACATTTACATAGAGGTTTTCTTTGCCTATCATCTCATTATTCCTGCAGTCGATCTCAGTCTCAGTTGGATGCAGCCCCTTCAGTTTCTTGTGACGTAAGTACGGCTAACCAATCACGAGCGAGTACGGACAACCGCAGGTCGCCTGTCGTCCAATCGTAGGCTTCAGTGCAGAAAACTTGGCTGCATTTTGCAGCTAGCTCTACTCAAAAAGATTTCAATTTACAGTGCATGCAGATTTTGAACGACCAATCACAGCTCATGTCGTCGAAAAGTTGTGTGCATTTTGTGCTCCAAACAGGGCAAAAAAGTTTCGAGCTTCATTTGCATGCGCGGATGCAGTTGGAGAAAGAGCATGAGTGCAGTTAACGAAAAGAAATATGTATTTCAGTATCGATTCAAAGACAACGTGATGTACGTGAAACAGAAAACGACGAGTTTATCTTTCAAAAGTTGCTTACAAGTGTTTGATGTGTTTTCAAAATTTACCTAGTTAATGTTTTTAAACGAAAGTGATCCATCAAAGCAGTTGCAACATGTTCAAGTGGACCGTAAAATACCACAAATACCACCGTAAATACCAGTCCCATGATAATACTGTTGTACTCTTTCCCATGTTTCTTATTTACACATTAGTTATAGATATGTTTATTCACTAAAACTTGTCTTTACTTTCATTTTTTTTTTGGTAACCTGTAGGGTTAGTCGTCTACTAATTTCTCCATGCTCATCTTCTTTCACTATGCGTCAAATACCGTCGTGTGCATCACTTTTTCACTGGTAAAGATTCTAACCAGTATTGTGGAAATCATTTCTCTCTACCAGATAATTTTCAGATTCCAGATAATTTCCAGCCATTTATTTCCGCAAGAATTTTACTCAACATAATTGTTAGCTTACAATCAAAGATATTTCAATGTTTAATTTTATACCTAAACGTGCATGACTAAAGTCCGGACAAGTTCATTGGCTTTCAAATCGTCCTATGGACATTTAGAGATTTAGTTCATTGAAAATATGTTACGAGTGACCCGTGAAATAATAGGTTTCAAAAAGTTTCTTTTCTCTATCTGGCAAACTGAGCTGCATAAGGATATAACCGCAAGGCTTCACTTGCTCAACAGGACCCAGAAATCGACCAATCACAAGAGAGGACGAAGAACTGCAATTGCTTCTCGTCCAATCCCAGCCCACCAGGCAAGAAATTTGGCTGCATTTGGCAGCGGGCACCAAGCAAAAAGATCTCAACGCAGAGCGAATGCAGATCTTCCAACTACCAATCAAAACCCTTCCAGGAGAAATCTTGTCTGCATTTTGAGCTTCAAACGGTGCAAAAAGTTTCGAGGAACATTTGCACGTGCGACTGCAGTTGGAAAACGCGAGTGGAGACCATGCAGTGTTGTGTTCGCTTGCTACTCAATCATTTCGAGATGATCTATTTATCTAAATATTCAGGAGGTTGAACATGCAATGAATGTTTTTGAAAGAGCTGCACTAAAATGAAAATTTACTTTAAAAATATTAATGATACTCTGTAATCATTACCGCATAAAAATGCATTCGGGTGCGATAAAGTAAAGATAATGGATACATTATCCATGAACATTATGGATAGCATTCCCTTTCCAATAATTACCTTTTGCACTTACACAAGCAGAGTTTCGTTAGCATTTTGATCATCGTCTACTTCTTTTCAAGATGCAATTTCATTAGAATAATGATCGAATGCTAATCAAATTAGAGTGCTAACTAACGACACCTGAAATACATAGTTTGCATGGATAACAGAGCTGTTTGAAGTAGCGGCCACATGCAGCCACTCTACTGAAGTAGTCCCGAGTGAGCGTTTGAAAGTAGCGGCTGTCACTTCAGTCTGACTCGAATGTCGGATTCCTGATAGAAGCTAATTTTGTAAAGCTATCTTGGTGACTTTCTTGAACGAATTAGAGTAAATGAATTTGTTTTCTCTCTTGAGTAATAGAATATACATCATAGACCCTTGTTCGGTCCCAGCCAAGCACATGCGGTTTTTTCACCAACATTTGTAAAGCTCCTCTGATGCCTATAACAAATGGAGCAGGCGGGTAGAAAAGGTTAGAATAGAACTCTTTTACACATTGACTTGTACAGTATTTCAAAAAATCACTTCCTGACTCATGACTCGCACACTCACCCACTGACTGACTCACGCCACACACTCACACTCTCCCGATGGATTGGGAAGCTGGAGTAATATTTCTATGTAAGGATTGTAATAAATGACGGATGAATGGAAGTTTTTCCGGCCCTCAGAAGTGATCATCAAAACCTCATACGCCTGCTCTACGATGCATTTTTGCTAATGCATTAATCAGTAAAATCAGCAGTAACGCCTATCATGAAATCTAACATAGCGATGAGTCTGAACGATGTTGCCCAATAGTGGGCAAATCTTTGTTCAAGTAAAATGTGTACGACATTTTCTAATGAAAACAATTATGACACACACAGTGTTTGCGAGGCATTTGCTTAGATTCTGTCAATCTTATAAATTGGCATTTGTGCCAGTACTAGTGCTGAGAAAGTTATGTTCTTGTTCTCTGTAACGCATGTTACCTTCTGACAGATTGAAGTAGTTAACATTTCCTGTGCAATGTTTTCTTAACCAAACACGTCAGCAAAATAATTTTCAAGGTAAACGTCTCAATTTATTCAATTTTGAAATTTAAACCAAATATATTGCTATGAGTGAATTTAAAACCTCGGCCGTGTTTGCCATATCGGATGGTACCGTTAAAGTGACATCCTACTTTTAAACTGCAAGGGCTTTAAAAATAGATACACGTTCAAAATTCCAAGGAGCTTCGTCTTGAGAATTCAGTTGAGGTTTGCCTTCCGAAAGAAGGGCTCCAGGATGCAGTTCCCTCACCACCATGCCGACCATGCAACCTTTGCGCCCGTTTTTTGCGTTTTTTCAGGTATAAAAAAAACGAGAGAAAAAGTTGCGAACTTTGCTGCAGGTGGCGGCGTCCCTGTGATGTTATCGGGACTTCCTTCTTTTCACATCGTTGGTTCAGGACTAGGCGTTGTATGATACATGCATGGCTATGTATATTCTGATGATGGAGCTGGTATCCGAAACGTTTTCGATTTTTTTTGTTCTCTCTTTTGAAAAAAAATGACTACTTTAGTTAGCATTTTTTTCGTTTTTAAATTTCTAGTGAATTAGCGATTTAACCAAACAGAACATCTGTTTAGATATGTATATTCTGTATCGAAATGTTAAATCGTGCATTTCAGCTTGCAGGTCTCAGGTTATGCACAAACTGTTGCTTGTTCATATATATGATGAAATTGAATAAATTTGCCTCCATGTTGTTACAATATGAGGATGAGATTATTATAGAATTTAATGATTTTTTACACCATGTAATATTACGCTAATAAGTTTGCTTTCGAATCTGAGATGATGGACAGCTCGTATTAGTAACAGACTTGAACTCAATAATTTTATTCAGTTGTGCAATTGTTTCAGGGTACTTTTAGAATGATTCGTGCTTTATTTTTGCAATGCTTAAAGCATATAAAAAATTGATCCTTAAGTCAATTTTGGAATTCGCTGTTGTTGGAACGAGTTATGTTATGCGTTACAAACAAAATTCAACTCAGGACTAGATTTTTAATCGTAGGAACCACTGCAATGATAAATTTTGAGGTTTGTGTAGTCAATTGTCTATCGAAATGGATTTCACTCCTCATTTCGGTCTCTAACTTGCATCCCAATGCTCTCGGACTGCAAGGAGAAAGAACACACAAAAAGTTCCCCGATCGAATCGTCTCAGCGAAATGCAGCTCCATTGAAAACTTTTTACGAGAATCTCAACTGAAAATGCATGCAAGTTTTCGACCAGATCTGTTCTGATTGGCTGCCGAAATTTTTCGAGTGCAACTACAACGACCTCTCATTGGTGCTCCCAACGCTGAGGGTGCAGTGCGAGCAGCCAATGAGAGAAGCCTATCCCGTCCGCTGTATATAAATCATGCGGTTGTGCGTGAAGGTTGTAACATGTGTGCGGTTGCATGTGGGTTTTTTGCCTTTTGAAAGTTGCACATGGGTTATCTACTTCGATTGTTGCATGTGGGTTGTCAGATTTAGGTTGCTGCACGTCAATAGTTGTAAATGGGTTCTTCTACTTGGGTTGTTGCATGTGGGTTTTTGCACATCGATAGCTGCACATGGGTCATTCTACTTGAGTTGTTGCATGTGGGTTGTTAGAATTAGGTTACCACACGTCAGCAATTGCACGTACGCTGCTGCACGTGGGTTGTTGAACGTCAGTAGTCTTACGTGAGCTGCTGAATGCAAGTTGATGCACATTTTTGTCATGCATGGGTTCTCCATGATTTTTATTACAAGAAATCTTGCGCAGGTAATGCATTGTTATCTATAAAAGAATGCTCGGGTGCTGACGTCCTCCTTTGTGCGAGCCATTCTAAATTCTGTTGCAGGAGCGTTATAAACGAAGCAAACGAAGAAATTGACTAGGAAGAAGTTGAACCGAACATTAATTGTACACCTCAAGCTTTTGCTAATATAGGGGAATCAATTCAGGAGAATAATATAATATAAGGGGAATAAATTCATAAATATTGAATCGAAAGTTATTACAATTTTCTCTCAGAAATTAATAAGAAAATACTATGAGAGATGCATTGATCGTGATGATACGCCACACGGTGAAAACATTTAGATATGTTTAAGAGAATGGGCACCTACTATTTCAAGAAATGCAATTTTTTTAAATCGAAGTGGCCAAATTTACATCAGGCTTATGGTACGATTCTAGAAAAGCTCAGTGACATGCAGGCCTCAAAATAATGTTAATTTTTTTATTTGCACTACATTTAACGTTATACAGAGAAGCTTCAATATGTAATTCAAACTCTTATCTTAAATTTAATTTATACTGTGCTTCAAGTAAGTGCAGTATCTTAAAACCTGATGCACAGATACACAATTTGTGATCATAGAAGAACAGATCAAAGTTGAACCTTTACTTTAACCGTTAAACTGCATGGGTTGCTGCAGCAGCTGAACCACGCGTGCATTCGATGCTGCTATTGTGACCAACCACTCAACTGCTCCTCCAATGAGCTGCTTCGACGCTTTGATGCATCTCTCTTCAGCCAATCAGAAGCCTCAAAATTGGTGCACTAGTTTTCGATCGATTAGATCCCCGCAGTTGATCTACTACTTTTCGACCAGTCAGATACCTAACAGCTTATGCATTGCTTTTGAACCAATCAGTAACCCCACAGATTATGAACTGATTTTTCACCAATCAGAAGCTTCACCTCCAAAAACTTACGTGCATTTCCGTGTTTTTCAGGGGAAAAAAACTATTCAAAAGGTTCGTGAAGCTGCAGCGCAGAATTTAGCGAAAAATCCTGGAGGTTTTTGAAATTTCGCTTAGCATTGTCAGAATTCTACTTGAATACAGACAGCCATGGAATTTTTTGAATATATGATCAATTGTTTTTAATTTAACTTGCTGTGTTCCCCCCTAATTCTGCCTAGTGAGAAGCCAATACACTTGATGCTTAGTGAAGATTTTCTCCGACATATGCACATCGTAGAAGTCAAACGCACCAGCAACAGGTAAAAAATTCCTTGAAGTCTACGGTAGCTAGATGCTGCACTGGAGTATTATATTTACCTGTGAATTGCTCATAGAAATGCCTCATAGACATGCATTTAGGTTTTCAACAGATCTTCGTAAGAAAACAGTCGTCAGCTATTCAGAAATGAGGTTTCACATTTATTGTATATCACATGATGTTTCTGTGACCAATTGACTGGGATAAAATCTTAGTTTTAAAATTAACAAAATGATAAGGCAGTTAGTTAGAAGCTCAATGTTCTATGAATATTTTAAATTAAAATTATAGCCTTCGAGTTTAGTTACACTCAGCTTCCGTTTTAAAGAAAAACATCAAAAAACAAGATTAAAGTTTCCCTAATTTAAAAAAAAAAATGTCTTAAATTATAAAAAAGAATGGTCTAAGTAGAGATTACTTCGAATTCACTAACCTGATGTATACGGAGAAGCTGGACATGCAGTGTTGTTCAAATGAGGTTTGTGATGATGAATAAAATTTTTTTTCTAAGTTGAAGCTAGTAGGCATGAGATCGCTAGTAAGCATGAAGCTAGTAGGTATGAGATCGCTACTAAGCATGAAGCTATTAGGTATGAGATCGCCAGTAAGCATGAAGCTAGCAGGTGAGAGAGTATTGTGAGATCGTTGAAGCTAGTAGGGATGAAAATTTTAAAACGTTTGTTTAACATAGGATGGATTGAACTCACAGCATATTAGCAAATATCGCGGTTAGAGGGAGGTTCTATAGAGGGTAGGCAGAGCGTGGATTCTATTGTGATGCACTATTTTTTAACTTATTAGATTCCCACAGTTGATGTACTACTTTTCTACCAATCAGAAACCTCACAGCTTATGCATTACTATTGAACTAATCAGTAACCTCACAGAGGATGGACTGCGTTTTCACTAATCAGAAGCTTCACCTCTAAAAACTTGCGTGTATTTCCGTGTTTTTCAGTGGCAAAATTTTTCAAGAGGTGTGTGCATTTTACATCGAGGGGCTGCAGCGCAGAATATATTGCTAAATGTACAGGAGAAATTCCATCTCCACGGAATAGGTGACATTATACCAATAATGCCAGTGCTCAACGTTGAAAGTACGTTTTTTTACAAATAGAATAAATTTACCGTAGGTTTAATTTTCTTGTTGGAGACTTAACTGATAAATAGAGTTGAGCAACTTACGATTTCCTTGGCAACTGTGGCACATGAAACAGAACTGGTAAATTTTGAGGTGAAAATCTTTTTACCGCACCTCTTAATTAAAAAAGAAGCTGAAAATCATTGGAACTGAGATAAGTTAAATTCCTGAAATAAATTTAATTCATCAATGAAATTGACGCAATTCAACTAACGTAAATTTACGTTATAAATCCAATTGATTCATGAAATTCTTTAGATTCAATCTCAATTTGGGAGCACGATTAAATTAACAGTGAATGAAACCAATTTTGTGCCAAATACAATTAAACTAGACAACTTTGTTGCTGGTTTTGTGGAAGTAAGCTTTCAAAAAACACCTTTGAAAAAAGAACTGTCATTTTTGCTGACCAGAAATCAAGTAAAGGTATCCTTATTTCTATTTGAATTCACAAGTATGTTAAATAGAATCATCTTAGGATAGCGATAATTAAGAAAATCAGTAATATTTGGTCTGGAATGAAACAGTAAAAATTTCGGTATCATGGTAAAATTACCCCCTTTTTCAGTAGCCATTTGAATAATGTTCACTAGCAATAAACTCACTCTTTAAAACGTTGACACAAACTCATTTAATACTTATTAAAAATCCTTCTCAATTTAGAGCTGTAATTTCTCACTAAAATCCATGAACCGTACTCAAAAGTTATAGTATCATTAATTAAAGATCTATTGATGCCTAATAATAAGCTGAAGGCTTATTAAAAATATACAACGAGTATCCAAATTGCTGTATTATAGGTAGTCCTTGCAGCTTATGTGCTGCGCAAAATCATAAAAGCTAATGTAAGTTAATGGCATTTTGGTGCATCTAACGCAATCTTTCGCTTCACTCAGTGCAGATTGAGGCCACAGCGCCGACGTGTGCGACCTAACTTCACAAAGTGCTGCTGCTCAATGCGGGCTGAAAAAAAACTTGAATGCTCTGAATATACGCTAAACATACTCTTGATCCCTTGCACCATTTTCATGCAGGAATAATTTCATGTAATTAATAATTTCATAATAATTTCAATATTAATTTCATTAGTTGTGTTTAAGATAACGAATGAAAACCTAAATGCTCAGAAGATAGGCTAAACATCTATTCTTGATCCTTTGCACCATTTTCATACAGGAATAAAAATGAATAAAAAATCATTACTCGTCTTTAAGATAACGAATACAAACTTGAATGCTCATAAAATCCGGTATTCAAATTTAAGATAACAACCCAATTACATCAATTAGTTCTGTGGGCAATGTGCTAGAGTTAGAGACGTAAAAACTAATTGCCCTTCGTAAGTAAATCAAGCCTCGACAAGCTTCACTTGATTTTTTCTTCAATACTTGAAATATTAACAAAATGGGGAATAAAACTAGGACTTTGATTCACTTTAAATTTTATTATTTACTCATTGTTGAATAAATAGTTCATAGCAGACTAAGCCTCAATAAATGTCCCAGGAGCAATAGGCACAGACAGAAAAAATATTGGCTATCTTGGCACAGTGACTGATTTCTAAACTATGCCGTAAAGAACGTTAGAAACTCTTTTCGACAAATCGCGAGAAAATAGCTTTCATTTGAATGAAATGTGGAGCATACATCAGCGATGTTATTTAAGTTTGAGCGTTTGAAGTTCAGTGGTTCCCAAGAAATATAAATCACTTTTATCTGCCCAGTGTATGAACAATGGCTCTGGATGGACAAACGTGCATGCCACGAAGCACCGCAAATTGAAAGCTCAGGTTGCATTCGAGAGACAAGGTGGAATTACTTACAAACTAAATTTCCACAACGTGCAATGTGCAAAGAACGTACAGTACAGTGAACGCTGCTGGCCAATTAGAATCAGGAGGCCCCAGGAGCTCCTCAAAATTAATGCAAACGTAAGCTCTGTTTCCTCAATACTCTGACATATTTGTGTGACCTGTTCACGGTCCACGGCTCGCTTTAGTTTCGCACTCTTAAACCGTGAGACATTTTGAATCGCAGAACTACCGCGTGAAAACTTTGCCACTAATGGCCATGTAAGATTTCGAGGCTGTAGAGTTGTCAGAATGGTTTTTGCGATGGAATATGAAAGTAAATATCGTTTTGTTAGTTATTTGTAACTGACAGTCACAGATAACCACACTCGTTCCTGGCATGATCAGCTGTGCAGTACAACAGCAAAAGATGCCTTGCTGACAGGACTGTGAAAGACGATTTCTAAGCAACTGACTAAAGCAGATTTTCAGAATTTATTAAGTAATTCCTAAAATATCTTTTATGGCATTGTTACAGCAAGATTTTTCTGTAGAAAAATATTTACTTTTTATGCCATCATAACTAGTTTTGAAGTTAAAGTTTTTTTCAGTTTTACTGCTCTCTGGCCAAAAATTTTAAGCTTATCAATCATAGATTTTTTTGAGATCTGCATGGTTTAACAGTTGTGCAAATTAAATCATAAAATCTTTAACATTCGATCATGAAATTCAAATACACTTCAGTAGTTTAGTGAGGCACGCGTACATGCAACAGGTCTTGCCTGAACAGCGTAATTGCACACACGGGGTAGGCAATGTATTGTGGACATCTACACACGCTCAGATAATATGATTTGAAAAATTGAATTAAATCTTATATTTGTATGCATTTTATTTGCGTTCATTTTTCTCACTTTTATTCATTTCATAAATGTAACACATAACTTTTTACTGAGTTTTCTCAAAAACAATTATTCGCAAATTTTCATTTGGATTAATAAAACTAAGCAGTTTGTCAGGCTTTCAATCAGATCAGATTATTGGTGCTCGAGCAGAAGCGATCTACATACACTGAGGAGGCTGAATTGGATAACTTTACAAGCAAACCAGTCTCCAAATTAATGACAGCGTACAAAAAAGATAGAAAAACGCCCTCCTCGAGGTATAACTCAAAAAGTATACTAGAAGGAATTAAAAAGGAACTTTGTTCACCAGTACAACCGAGAAATATTATGCCGAACAGCTCCATACTCCTATTTTACTCTAGCTTTTGATATCTAGATTACCTCCTTAATCAGAATTCAGAAATCCCATGGACTCTCATTTTCACCTTTTGCAGCTCGGACAGTCTCCAGTGCTTACAGAGGCATCCCCAAGGTTTGAAACAGAATAAGATCTGCCTCGCACTCCCTTTTGCCCTTTAGGTCCCCTAGGGCCAACTTGCTCACCGTAACTGTACCCTGGGAAACCTGGGTCCCCTGGGTCCCCATCGCAACCACACACTTTGTCACCAGGTGGCCCTGTCATCCCTGGGAACCCTGGTTGACCTGGTTGACCAGCAGCCAAGTTTTCGCCGCCCGAGGAGGTGCAGCGTCCGGGTGGCCCTCTCTGTCCCCTGTTGCCTCTCAGGCCCTCGAGTCCTGGCAGGCCGGGGAACCCTGGACGGCCGAGCCGCCCTTCTGTCCAATGCATTATACACCGTGATAAGGAAAATAGGAAACTTTGTTTACTATCTGTATTACAAATTGAAAACCATGAAGAGAAAAATGGAAAACTTCGCTAACCATCTGTAGAACGAATTTGAGCCATAATAATTTGAATGAAAGCTTCGCTTTCCATCTGTAGAATGAGTTAAAAACCATCCAATTAGAATGAAAACTTTGTTCACTATCTGTAGAACGAAGTGAGCGCCGTCAAAATGAGAATGAATGATTTGAAAATCTTCTATAAGGACAAACCCACGAAATTGATTTGAAAACTTTGTAGAACGAATTAAAAAGAATCAAAATGGAATGAAAACATTGCTGCTGGGTGCTGACTCTTGTTTTGTAAAACATAAAAGCTGGGTTGAGGCTTTGTTTTCAACGCTGGCTCGAATGCGCGCATTTTTATTAACGGTGTGGTCGAATTTTGAAACCATGTTGTCTAAATTTGGTCGTTGTCAGTTATTCGCATTTTAACCACAAGATTATTCCAATCCTAATTATTTCTCGTCATGCAACTTACAAAACTACGAGTAATTAGGCAAACAAAAAGAAACATGCCCGTTCTAATTTATCAAACGAAATCTTCTATTCTCATCTTAATAAAAATCCCATCATTTTAAATTGTTGCTGGCATGCTTTTTAATCATAAATAGTCTTTTTTGATTTTTGTATCGATCGTGTTAAAAACGTGGACTAATGTCACACGTTGAAAAACATACGCCATGAGTATCATCTCCTCATACAACTTCCCTTGTTCAGAGGGAAACAAAAATATTTGAAAATATACATACTAACAATAAACGCATAAAATCTGAAAATCCATGTAATTTAGATTGAAATTTAGTTTGATGCCAATCATACACGTAATTCCAAGTCTCCGTGGCAAAAACGACATTTAATCGAGACACTTGCTGCTCAAAATTGGTGTTAAACTCGTGCACTGACCCTGTGCTTTTATCTTGATCTGGTTGAGGAGGTTTGTGTAGATGCCGACTTTGGTCTCGCCCTCCTGGAGTCTCCTGAGCCTCTCCTGCAGTAGTGCCAGCCGTATGAGCAGCTCCTGAACACTCTCGGTGCACTGCTGACCTCCAGCCTGCACACCGTTGGTACTACATTTCAGTATTGACTTTGCACAGACTGTACTATCTGCTGAACGAGTTGAAAACGACCAAAATGGAATGAAAACTTCGCTCACCATCTGTAGAACAAAGTGAATTCCGTCAAAATGGAATGTAAACTTTGCTCACCATCTGTAGAACGAGTTGAAAACGACTAAAATGGATTGAAAACTTCGCTCACCATTTGTAGAACGAAGTGAAAACCATCCAAATGAAAATAAAACTTCGCTCACCATCAGAGAGTTTACGTACACAAACAGCAGGTAACGTGAATGCAGCAATGAGAATGAATATCTAAGTTCTATGTAGTCAATTTCGTATTCGATAATAATGGTTCACATTTTGAACGCAAGATAATCAAAATTGACTCAACTTCCAACTAAATTCATTCTATGTGTAGGTATTTCGTAAAATTTAAAGAAAATATTATTTTTGATTCGGTAATTCTTCTGATCAGTGCATGTTGAATGTGGTACGCGGTGCTTTTCTCATGGATGCTTACTACTTGTGGCTCTCTTTAGTTTTGGAAAAAAAATATTATGAACTCCGTTATTCGACGACAGTCTCACGCATTTAACTCCCTTGAATGATGGAATGCCTCGATTGAAGAAGACTTTAATAATTGTTTACGTACATTTTGAACAGCATTTGAGCTACAAGTTACGAAGTAAAGTAGGAACCGTTACTTCGTTGTCGCACCGGAAAGAATTTAATGTCATGTTCATTTACGTTTTTGGGAAGGAAGACGTTATTTCATTTTTATTTCATTTTTGCAAGTTTGATGTTTTCAGTTGTTATAGACGACGCTTCACACAAGAAAGGATGGTTACTTTTGTTTTACTTAATACACGTTGTCTTATAAATTTTTTAAATGCCTAGTAATTAATGTCACGACGCAAAGAAAGTAACACTCCGGTAGAGGAAGCACACATTTCACATCCTTGGTGTGCCTTTTCTAAATTTTTCCTTTCCAACAGGATAAAACTCTGGCCTAGCATTGAAGGGTTGCAAATCCATAACTATTTCTCGAAAAATGCAAGTACTCTGAACTTGTTGGCAACAGTTACCCCAAAAGCTGAATGCGTTGTTCCCTCACCTGACAATTGCCTGTTCTGTAGATGATGTCAATAATTTGGTCCCTGTTGTACATTGGAGTGGTCACAGGGCCCGGGGGGCACTGGAATACCTGAACCTGCTTTTGGGGTGTGGTTGGTTGGGGGCAAGTCCAATTTGGGGATGGAAAAGGAGACGTTTGGGGGCAGGTTGTGGCCTCAGCAGGTCGTGCTGCCGGTAGCTGGTAAGCAGTTTGTAGTCTAGAAACAGGTCGTTGAGGAGCAGGTTGGGGTCTAGGAGCAGGTCGCTGGTAACCAGGTTGGGGCCTTGAAACCGGTTGCTGGTAATCAGGTTGGGGCCTTGAAACAGGTTGCTGGTAACCAGGTTGGGGTCTAGGAGCAGGTCGCTGGTAACCAGGTTGGGGTCTAGGAGCAGGTCGCTGATAACTAGGTTGGGGTCTAGGAGCAGGTCGCTGGCGCAAAGCTTCTAAAACACTGGAAAAGAGATGAAGTTTTCAAAAAGAATTTTATTGGGATGACGGTAAACAGCAGGATAATTTGCCTGAGAAATAATGTTTTGTTCTAACAAAAGCTCTTTTCTCATTTTCAGTCCTAATTTAAAAAATTTGCATTACTGAAACCAATACAACTGTGAATTAGCAACTGAATTCACCATTTAAGATTGGTCATCTGGATACGTGGTTGGGATTGATAAGTCACTTAAATATTACAATTTCTCTCTACAATTCATTTACTTATCCAAAGATGAAGTCGGCTGGACCCTGATCTTTTGTCGACCTCTCTCTTTGCTTCTTAAAGTGCTTCTCGCTTCACACGGGGGGCAGCGGCCGTCTCTGCACTCAGGGAAGTCAGGATACGAGGCCCTTGGATCTGCGTTGGCCGGAATAGAGCACGGCTCGATAGCATCCGAGTTCCGCTTCTCGACAGCTGATCCAAAAATTTCTTCTGGATGTATCGTGACATTTTCTGTCGCTGAGGTCCATAATACGAGCCATAGTATACGGAGCAGGATGTGCCGATACATCTTCCTGAAAGTAAAAATGATGTTGGTTAAGGATAGAAGTTGAGCGGGTGTATAAAAACATACTTGAATAATTGAACGTGCATTTTTCGCCCTCTAATTTTTTGTAACTTCATAGAAACTACGTTGACATCGTTCCCATCTTTTTTTTTTGATAGAATTTAGTTAAGAAATGCTAGGACTTTGTCAATGAAGTTATGGTTCATAGTATAAGTTATCAATGAATAAGCCTCGACAGACGAGTCATTTAATACCGTTACGTTATTTTGAGGATGTTATTTATTGAAAAAAAATTCCTCATTTACCTAAAATTTTCCTGTCCCACGCTATGAGATTCAACGTAAATTCGTTTAGAAGCGATTGAAATCAAATAAAATGCAGAGAAAAAATTTTCGGAATATTTTCAAATATCGGAATACAAATTTTATTTTCAAATTAACGGAAAGTATCTTAACTTATTCAGTGAGATTCTTTGTGTACATACATGAACTGATGCACAAATTTAGCACATTTTGTTAATACGAGTGAAAATATTTGGTAAATTCACAGCGACATTTTCACTTTTTCTAGCTTAAATTAAGAGAAGCAGAATTCCTTTCCATCGTTTACACAAAACAAATTTTGTAAAATTGATTGGAGATCTGCTGATATCACACAAATGCTATCAAATAATAATGAAGCACCTGCAATAATTCATCTCGAAAACGTGATCGACTGAACATTATTCGATGCTTTCATCATATTTGAAGAGCGAAAATAATTGTTGACAACCAAACCAACATCTTAAAATGTTATAATCGTTTTACGAGAATCTATGACTGCTTTGTCTACCAGCTCCAGCATTCAGTAACAACTCAGTTCAGTGCGACAGGGAATATTGCTGTTAATATAAAGTATGATTGATTATTTTCATCTTCTGAGCTTACGATATACACATGTGGCACCATATGTTATTTTCCTCTTTGTTCTAATACAAGTCTGATACTTTTTAGTCCATTTTTAGTTCAGGCACAAGTTCTCCCACAAATACACATTCTTCAAATCTACCAGCAATTTGAGCAACTTTTTAACCGCTAGAAATGGTATTCTAACCCAAGCACAACTGAATCAATAATTTTTTTTCACTATCACACCTTCACAATGATAAATCAGATAGTATTTTGGCCACATCACAGGTGTGTGTTGGTTAGTATCTCACAACCTACATACGCATCAGCTGTTTTTCAATTAAAATTCTTGATTTTGAACAATTTGCTTACCTTAAGGGAAGAGAGAAAACTTCGGAATTCAGAGCGGCACCATTCGCCAGTGGTGTACTACTGGCGGCAAGGACTACACTGAGAGGAACAGAGGGGCTTTCATGCTCGACGGACCTCAACAGCGAAGCTCAAAATGCATTCTCGAGTGGAACGAGGGATGAAATGATACCAAGCGTTCTTCTTTAATTTACAATACGTTCTGATTCACCTTAGTTAAGTTGTACATCGTTATGAGTAGTCAACCACGAAAAGATAAAATTTTGTGAAGATGCTTTGAAGTAGGCTTCCTTTCACTACTATTTCTTTCACACCCTTACCAGCCAAGAATTTCATGTAAAAAATTATTGAACGAGCACATGACGTTCTAAAAAAATTTCTGCGTTTTGAAATGAGCAACGCAACAAGATGACAGAACGGAAGAAAGCGGCAGCGAAAAAACAGAAAAATAGAGGAATGACACTAAGAAACAGAATGAAATAAATGAAGGCGTAAAGAAAGAGGTGACGGAGGCGGAAAAAATAGCGGAGAAAGAGGCAGATAAAGCGGAAGAAATGGAGAAAAAGAATGCAGCGAAGGCGAAGGAGACAGCACTAAAAAAGAGGCAGCGGAAGCAGAAGAAACGGAGGAGACGGTAGAGAGGAAGAGAGTATGGGAGGCAGAAAAGGCAAAAGAGGTGGAGGAAGCTGAGAAGTTGTTTAAAACAGAGGACGAAGCAAAGGCGAAAGACGAGGAGAAGAAGAAGAAGTCAGAGAAAACGGAATAGGTTGAGGAAGCGGAGGAGCCAGAGGAGCAGTCGCAAGGCCATTTCAGGAAGCGGAACAATGGAGCACAGTGTTGCCTGCGCGCCGTGCGACTGTGTTGGATGTGCTGCTGGCAAGACCAGTCTGCAGCAGCGCGATCGCTTGACGCTGTTCCGTACTGACCTGAGATTACGCCAGGCTGTGTTCAACCGCTTCTACCTCGTGAAAGTGAGACTATATTATTGGTTTTATAATCATTCTGATTTGCTTAATTCATGCAAATTATTGGGACGTGAAATATTTCTGGACGTATGTGCGATTGTGAGACTATGTCCAATCGCCTTTACCTCATGAAAGTAAGACTATATTATGGGTTTTATAGGCATTCTGATTTATCTTATGCATATTATTAGGACGTAAAATGTTTCTAGACATATGTGATTTTGTGTTAGGCTTTGTTCTACCTTTGTTCTACCTCTTCTACCTCGTGAAAGTGAGACTATGTTATTGGTTTTATTAGTTTTCAGATTTATTTCGTTCGAATTATTAAGACGTGAAATGTTTCTGGACATATGTGAATAGCTTGAGCGTGTTAGAGATTAGTTTTCTGCCGAAACTTGGATGTGTTAGAAAATTTGAGGCTTTTGACGGGGAATATGTTGTGAAAATATTGTTATGTCGGTATATTTCTACGCTTGTTTAAGCTTGGACTTTGTAAAATGGAACAAAGATCAATGAATAATTGCACTGAGATATTATGGCAGCTAATTAACCTCCCTGTTTTTCAATATTATTGCCTAATCTTCAAATCATATGCTGTTATCCCGGCTTTATCAACCCCTGTTAGAGCCACTTTTGACTGGTTCACTCCCGCGAGTGCATGTCAAATTTTTGTCTCTATTCAAAATTGTTTTTAAAAAAACAATAATAAAATTTTTTAAAGAGAAATTAAACACGTAGACTTTGCAATAATTTTTAGGGGAAATTATTAAGATTGTGAGGACTTAATAATAGTTCTAGTAGCTGCATAAGTCAATAAATTTGGTCCAAATCTCTTGACTATAGCTATTTCGCTTTGAACTACAGACGGTCAAACTTGTGTCCTGTTTCAGAATGAGGGCGGTGGCGGTGTTTTTTGCGTTAGTCATTGGGCTTGAGGAGGTGAATCCTTCAAGTGACTTCGTGGGGCTGCACAAAATGACCAAGATCATCTGGCCCAGCACGGGCACAAACCTCAACTCCTCGACGTACGCTGTGGACGCTTTGGATGCGATTCTCCTGGCCCTGAACAGCAAAAATCTGCACAAAAGGCAGGCTCCAGTCACATGTCCGTATTGCCCTCCCATGTTCCCGTGCTCTCCTGGATGTCCCCCAGCTCCAGCCCCGACGATTCCTGGGGTTGTTGCCCCACCTGGACCCCCTGGACCTCCCGGACCTCCTGGATCCCCTGGGGTTCCTGTGTACGGACCTACGGCCAGAGGATGTCCAGGACCGCCAGGTAAATTTATTTTCCAGGCCTATAGACGATGAGTCTAACAACGTTTGTTGTTTGTTTTTGGTAGTACGTTTTGTGCATCTAATCATCCTGCTTATGGAAAAGATACTAATACTAATATTTATTATGAAATTTTTTGGTCCCATGTTCATCACGAAACTGCTTTACGGTGTTGCATCAAATTTCTTGTCTTATGAGTGAACATTTCATTCACTGCACTGAAGGTTCGCGGGGAATGAATGAACCATTTTCTAACTGTTTTTTAGAGCAGTTGTAACGTAAAGCTACTCCTACGATTATTGTTGTAGAGTAACATTCTGATCGGAAAATACCATTATTTCGAGTTTAACTACTGTGATTTAGCAATGAATAAATCTTCATATACACAACTAAAGAGAAAAATTATTTCAACTTGGACATTCTTATCTACATTACACATCGATGATTTAATAATTAAGACTACCACGCATTGAAATTCGGCAATTTAAATTATCTAAATTTCTCAAGTGAGCAAAAGTTGAATTATGAGTATTTTTTGCGCAGATAAACCTTTAGGAGTGCAAACTATTCAGTAGTACAGTCTTCGTTAAAATATTTTTGAAAAAGAAAAAAATAATATCTATTCGACTCCTCAAATATGCGTTCGATGTATTTACTACGTAACCTATCAACTCTCCAGCGTCGTGATAGTCTTCCCAATTACCGTGCATGGAGCTGAGTGTTGTATTTGGTGTCACACACATGCTTGCCTTGATAATGACTCGATTTCAGTAAAAATAAAGCTTAATCAACACAGCTAAAATTAATCTAGCAGAATACATGCAAGTCAGCCGCATGGCTAAAGAGCTCTTGATGCGTCGATGATTTTCATGTCTCCATAAACAGTTTCTCGTTGCCAGCTACACCAAGAGTTTCCTGAATATTCATCGGGACACAATCTCATTTATGTGTTTATAGGCCACGGTGTTAAGCACCGCCGTCGTATGAGCTTCTTAAACCTCTCACTGAAATGAATTGTTGTCACGTAAGGTTTGGGTGGGTTTGTTTTACTTAAAATATTGTTTTTTATTTCAATAGGAGTAAAATTTTCGATTGTTTTTAATGGTAACTAGTTCAAATAACTATGTGCTCAGCTGAACAAGTTACTTGGCTCAAACACCAGAAGAGGCATGTCTATTATGCAAGGAAAATTTACCTGAAGAAATCCCAGGTTAATCTGTTTATAGTTAGCATACAACCTTTTCTGTGAACTACAGGATAACAGTAACAGGCTCCGCTCTCAGACTCCACTGGTGCTCGATTTCCATATGCCTCGGTTTAGTTCATTCAAAGTCAACACCTAAATTAACTCATTACTGCACCAGAAAATAAAAGTAACATCCTTTGCTTTCAGGCTCCCCTGGCACAATATTTCCAGATGCTTCGGTTTAGTTTGTAGAAAGTTAACGTCCAAACTCTTCCGTGGACCAGGGGATACAAGCAACAGTCTTCGTCTCCAGGCTCCCTTGGCCCGCCGTTTCCAGTAACCTCACCTTAGTTCGTTCTAAGTTTACGTCCAAACTTATCAGTGTACCAGGGAACAAAAGTAACAGTCTTCGTCTCCAGGTGCCCCTGGCCCATGCCTACGAGGGAGCCCTGGGATGCCAGGTCGAGACGGAGATCACGCCACCTGTCAGACGCCAGCGCCTGGGCCGTTCTCCCTCAACCCAGCCGTCGTGCGAACGCTCGTCCAGCAGAACCTCGTGTGCCAAGCTACCTACGTGAGTGATGCGCTCCACACAACACAACTACACAGCGGAGTTTTACATTCCTTGCATGCGTGAGAATGACTCAAAATAGCTACGGGAGTTAAGTGTGAACGGTTTAATATTGATAAAAATGATAACAGTAGGAACAATTAATACCTGTAAATAAGGGGAATTCGAATATAACTTGTTGTATGTGTTTGTTCTTGGGAGGGATGTCCTCGCGATGTTCTATCAGTATAAGCTTGGTAAGTTTTTGGTTCGAAAGTGTGTCATATCGAGAAGCAAATTAATAAACACATTCATTAAATTTCATATGAGGGTTGTTTTCCAAACCGCTCCCTTCCAGGCAAATTCTGACCAGTATCAAAAATTTGGAAATACTGTAAAGCATGGAGACACTTAATTTTATGTGTGGCTTCCGAACGAAGATGGAATGGTTATCTCCATGCATAGTATTCAACTAAATATGAAATTGGTTTCTGGCATCGAAAGATATCGTAGCTAAATGTGAAATCGGCTTCTCAAATCGAAAGATATCGTAAAAATACTTTCAATCTGAAAATATATGTTGGGGTAAAACGCAGTTGTTTGAACTGAGTTTGTATTTTCATAGAAATTTTCGTAAATAATGCAGTGAACCAGTAAGATATCAAGCTAATTTTACCTTTTCATACCTTAATAATACCTTTTTACAACAAATATGTTTGCTTCTACGTGTATCGCTCATGCAGAGCTTCCCTTATACCGAAAATTAATTTCAACTGAGGGCGTTATGTTTTTTAGGTCATCTGAAAACTCGTTGAAAACGGCAAAGTAACATCAACTTTCTTTATATTGAAACGAAGTAGAGCTGGATGTATTTGAGAATAACATTCCATTGCTTGTTTCAAAACTCTAAATGCTTGGTATAGTATTAACGATGTCAAGAACCTTTACAAGGCCTTATAGAATACAAGTGAATAGAGCTGTATTTCAATTTCACTGGGTTAAGATTCCAAGCCATCGTCCGTTGAAGGAGAGTTGGACATCTGATAATTACCATGAGGCCACTATTTTAGGATAAAATCAGTCATGTCATTTTGTGGCAAAACTGAAAATTTCGATATTCCGGAAATCTTATTTTGCTAAACTACAATCTTTCCTAAAAGCCTGTCATGAAATGTGAACCTTTTAATGTTTTATTGGCTTGATAGAGATGCCAGTACAGCATCGACACCTTGTTGGTGCGCATCCACCGCCTGGAGTCACAGCTCGTGGCTCTCAACTCTGTAAAGGAAACGTTGGCAGCTCTCACACAACGCCTCGCCGCCCTCAGGAGGCAGTTTGCTGGTAAGGAAATTCTTCCCTGTTTAAAATTGGCGTAGTAAACTGTAGCTTTGGGTACAGAATTCCCTGTTTAAAATCGATGTCGTACAACTGTGGTTTTGGGAGCAAAACCACGAGTGAGACTCAGCAGTGAGGCACGGATATCAGAACAATTTTTAGTGCAGTTTTTTTTGCAACGATGCCGAGCGCCCCACTGTAGTAATTCTGGCAATGAACTTCTCTGAGTGAGACTGAAGAGCACATAAGTGCTAGTGGCCAGTGTTTACCACAAATGGCTCCTGGCAGGATTTACTTTGTTAGCAAGCTTGTAGTTTTTACTGCACTGGACTACAAGTGGCCAAGAAGATTGATTTCCGGCTGAGAGACCTATTGACACAGCGCACTGCTCTAAATCGACCCTAAACTGCTCTTACCGCGCTGAATGATAGAGAATCAAAGAAGTCCCTGGATGAGTCATGCGCGTACTTATTCGTTATTCTTTCACTTGCTCTCCAAAATATGCTTGGTGGGATCTTGATGACATGCCATAAGAATACTTGATCTCGCAGAACTACCAGCTAAATTCTTATGAGATTTGGTTTCAGCTCATATCGTAAATCTTTTTCTAGTTTTGTGTTTCATGTTCAGGTTATCGTTAGAAAGATGCAGTTTTAAAGATCCTTTACTGCTCAAATAAGTGCATAGCAAAATTGAGGAGCTGATTTGATTAGTTAATACGTATTAATGTGTACAGCGGAGACGGATATCAGAGTATGTAAAATGTGGCAAAGATTGAATAAATTTAATTAGATAAGTTTTGCTTCACATTTTGGGCAAATTTTTGAAAACGACTAGAGAAACACTACGACTTTTTACAGAGAGTGATGTAACAATGAAAATAGACCCTACATTGAACTCCAAATTGTAGATTAAACCTTAATCTTAGGCTTACGGAGGCCATATTAGTTTTCAGTGGAAAAAATTATAATACGATTGGAATTTCGGTCACGCAGTACAATGAACAGTAGAGTTAATCTAATAGTCGAAGTTTGATTAAAATCGGTGGCATCAAAGGTGAGACATTAAGCTTTAAACAAACATGTTTTTCGTTTCAGATAAGGTGAAGTACGGACCTCCAGGTCAGTGGGGCCTGCCCGGCGGAGTAGGAGAAAAAGGCATGCCAGGCCACGACGGGAGACAGGGAAGGTGCATCGTCTACCCCTCACAATCTCCTCTACGACCGGGATTGCCGGGGCCACCAGGCCCTAAAGGCGATCCCGGCCCTCCAGGAGACAAAGTATGCGAATGTCGAGGAGATATGGGGGACCCAGGTGTAGCGGGAGCATCGCTCGGAGGCCAGCAAGGAGCCAAGGGATACAAGGGCTTCAAAGGTATGAAGGGACTGCCGGCGTGCACTCAAAAGGTGGGCGTTGTAACCGAGCCACAGCCTGTACCTTGTCATGGTCTCTACCTTGGGTGAGGAGATACAAAAATGAATTCGTTCAGCTTTTTCAGTTATTCTTGAACTGGCAGAATAATAGGTTATTTTTGAAGCGAGAGCGTAGATTGGAAACAGAATCATGATAAACAAATTAGATGTGTGCAAAAATTAATATCAAAAGGGGATAAACACAAAACTGTTTTTTAAGATGCGCATGTGTTCAGTAAAACGATGAAACTCCTTGTAATACTCTGCTTCCATCAGAGATGAGCAAAGCCTTTTAAATGGACGAGAAGCAAGCGAAATAACGCAGGGAAATGTTATTTAATAAACTGTTTTCTGAACACTTCCACGAAAGTATGTTCTAATAATTCCTCGTCTAAAATTCTCATCACGGATTTTCATTCGATTCTCCTAAATTTTCAGACGGAGAAAGAAAGTATGATAGAAATACTACATTGACGTTGATGATACTCTTCTTATAAGTCATAGATTTTCATTTTTGCTCCAAAGTAACTGATTCACACAGAGTTTTAGTATTGAATTTGTTATAGACTTTGACTTGTATTGTTTCTATCTGAAGCAACACATTTTTATTTATGTTTGTTAAGCGAAGTATCCGATACTAGAAAAAATTCTCCTATTAGTTTTTTTTAAATATTTCTATATCGTATCGAGCTATATCGTGAGCTGCTCAAATCGCTTAATGAAGCAAAACCATTTTATTCCAAGTAAAAGGTTTTAAAAGCAAATAGTTTCTGCTAGAAGTTTCGTAGCTGTATGTTGGACTATTGACCAAATCAGATTCAATACATTTATTAAAATGACAAAGTTTGTGTTCTCATTTACTCCTTTTTTTAGAGACTCTAGCTCCTGTGAGGTCCTCTGCTCGTGCACCAACTTTGTAATTCAGTGTAATAGGTTCGTAATAATTTATGAAATGATCTCTTTCACCCAGTGTTTTCAGCAATGTGAATTAAACAGTACATGTTATCAAAAATTGAGACGTTTGTGGAACTTATCCACTGATAAGCATCTACGAAGATCGCCGAATTTACTGTGCAACGTTTTCTGAAAAGACTTCTGTTATTTATAGTTGGTTATTCACGTCTATCTCACGTAAGATATCTCTAGAATTCTTCAAATGATCAAAATATTCAAATCACAGGGTAATTTTTAAGATTTTTTTTTACAATTAATTATTACTTCTAGAATTTTTTTTCGTGAAATAGCCCTCAGAGTGACAATCAAAACCTCCTGCTAAAACTTGTAGACCAGTGACTTACATGCGTCGTGATAACTTTTATATTCACGCTTTATTCAGTCTTATCTAAGGCACTTATTTGAACTGTCAGATCTTGCAGTTTTTGAAATAGCAGAGTAACAATCAAAGCCTCCTGCTAAAGCTTGCTAACCAGTTACGTACGTGCGTCGTGTGAACTTTCATATATTAGTTTTATTCAGTTTTATCAAAAATTTGATGTTAAATTGTCAGATCTTGTAGTTTTTGAAATAGTGGAAGTGAAAAATGCGTGTTTGCAGCATTTCTACTTTGAGGATGATAGCGAAAATTTTTGCATTTTAATCTTGTTAAAAACTATCCACCGTTGAAGGTAAGCTCAGATTCCGGGAAGCTTTTTATCGCACGACAGGTTCTGGAACATCTAAGAGCTGCTTGTTGACTTACGATTGAAAACTTCCGGCACTTTGGGATGTGAAATAATTGAGGGATACCTAATAGTTCAGGTTGTTGCAGATCTCTGGAAATTTTGTCCTCTGCCCTGAATTAAGACAAAACTCCGGTAGCTTTGGTCGGCTCAGTAGAACTTAGGATGCGATCAGTTCACAGAAACCTAAATTCAACCCTCGTTGTACTAAAAATAGACGAGTCTGATCGTTAGGTATTTTTTCTCTAATGTTCATTTTCTCAGTTTCTTAATAACAAAGCTTTTTTACACAGACCTAGCTTACTTCACCCCAAACTGCTGATTTTCCTTTACACTTTTACTTAAGTCGACGTTAATCGTGAATTTGACGGGATTTCGGTAAAAACAGTTGTTCTTCGTGATCTATGACCATCTGGAATCTTGCGATTCGAAATTGCCTGAGCATCCTTCAGTATTTTCAAACACTTCTCTATGAAAACTAAAACGCATTCCTTGGCTCAAACTTGATTAATTCAATTATTCTGTAGGATCAAGAAACGTACATCGAGATTGCAATCTGTGCTTTTATATTTATTAAGGCTACAATTTAAACATAGTAAATTTGATTCACGATTTTAATAACGTACAATAAATGTTCATAATTAGTGTTAAAGTTCTTGTGAAAACCATTACTGATACACAGTTACTCAATTATTAATATCTATTGCACGACGGCCATTAGTTCACAGACTTCTAGCCCAAACTTACTGGTCTATAGAAATGTATAGCTAAGATAGTGACAGGGTCACACCACAGTGCAGATACGATGAAGATGAGTGCAATTTTGTGACGTGTACAGAAGACTGCTGAGCAACACTCAGGTCACGGCGGTTGCCTGTTCTGTCAAAACAGCCCGA
Organism: Platorchestia sp. MABIK; assembly: GCA_014220935.1. Taxonomy (NCBI): domain Eukaryota; kingdom Metazoa; phylum Arthropoda; class Malacostraca; order Amphipoda; family Talitridae; genus Platorchestia; species Platorchestia sp. MABIK. The sequence goes on along the minus strand of JACJUY010001913.1, from coordinate 65,298 downwards.
GTCAAGTTCACATCTGAGTTTCAAAACTCTAAGTAACAACCCAAGTAAAGTTGACATCTGAGTTTCAAAACTCTAAGTAACAACCCGAGTAAAGTTGACATCTGAGTTTCAAAACTCTAAGTAACAGCCCGAATCAAGTTGATATCTGAGTTTCAAAACTCTAAGTAAAGCCCGAATCAAGTTGACATCTGAGTTTCAAAACTCTAAGTAACAGCCCGAATCAAGTTGACATCTGAGTTTCAAAACTCTAAGTAACAGCCCGAATCAAGTTGATATCTGAGTTTCTAAACTTTATGTAATTTTACAGCTGTTGAGTAGGACGCCAAAAGCATTTCTAATAAATTGCTAAATAATTGTTTTTCACTAATTTTCTTCTGAAATATGGAAGATACCAGTTAATAAGTTGGCACATTGATCAACATATCTGACGAAAAAACTGCCTGAACAACAAAATTCCTTAAATGTTAGTCGGAAAAGCAGAAGAAGAATTTGCAACGTTCTAGCTTATGCAATAACTTATTTAACTTATTATATTTATTTTAAAAATAATCAAATAACAAAAGAAAATGATAAAGTAACAAAAATCAACGGTTCATAAAGGAGAATCACCCAAGCTACTATGAAAACGGATGCTTAATTTCACATTGACTATGACTCGAAATAACAACAGATAATACGTGTTTCATTGTATATACAACTGTGATGGAACATTCAAGATGAAAACAAAACACTTCTTATAAATGAATGTTGCATGACGTCAGCAAATTTTTTTAGCTGTTCAGTCGCTTCTTATTTTGGGATCTTACTTACTGAGAACAGAAAAGAAAAGTAAAATTTACGTTTCCTAATACGAAAAAAACTCAATATTTAGTTTCAAATTAGAAGAAGGTTGGGTTTCCGAAACAAGAAAAAATACGAGAGTAGGATGCACAAACACTCCAAGCGGCTCATCTATTAGATGGAAAGCTTTTCCATAACCTCATGAGAAATTAATTGGTAGATTATTTCATAACTCTCGTATGGCATGAGATTTTCACCATTGGAAAGGATAGATTGTAAAACTAAGGGCTACAATATTCCACATCCGTAAATCATAGAAGTATTAGTTTATGAACCCTTAAGTCGACGCATGGCTCTACTGCGTGAAAAGTTATATGAAAGTGTCATAAATTGGAAAAACGGTGTGATCCTTGATTTTTTGATCATCCTGAACAGCCACGTCAGCCCTGAATTATTGCTACGTACGTTATACTCATAGTCCAGCTCATGATGACAGTTATTTAACTACTTGGCTTTACGCGCCACTTCAGCTGGAAGAATAATAAATTCTCTCCGAACAATTATCACAAATATAAAACATTTTCGTGACGATAAAATAGGGCTGTCGTTAAATAAGGTAAATTAGAATTCAGTTATTATTTGGTAATTCACTAATACTACATACACGATTCCAGAGAGGTGAGCATATAATTAATAGAAACTCGTAAATCTATTGCTGACATGCTGACAACGAGTGAAATTTTCTTCAAAGGATAATCGATTCAAGTTGATAAGCGAGAGCAAAGCGCAGTGATCAGTGAAGAGCACTATGAGAAAACTCATGGTTTGGGCAGTGATTTGCATATCGCAGTCATGCGAGGATATCATAGACGAGACCTTCTGTTTCTCTTTCAAAAGAGACAAAAAAATGCTGATTGAACCGACATTTCCGAGCAAAAATTTTAGTTTCCGTTTACTTGATTCAGCGAGTTTTTCCGCATTCTGCGCAGTGCTTGCCTCTTCTTGAAAGCCTTTCTTTGTCCACTTCCTCTACCTTTTCGGAAGCGCTTGAGGTTCCTCTTCGCGGCTTTGCCCTGAGCTTTGGCTTCACTTTTGCCTCGGAGGATGTGATGTCGCTTTCTGCGCCACTGACGTCGCATAGCCCTGGTCTGATCCAAAGAGATGGTGCCAAGAGCTGGGGATTCAGCTTCGACGAACTCCCGACCGTCAGCAAACTCAGTCTCTCCGCCTGTGAACGCGTAGGCTGAAAGGGAATCAGAGTTGGGTTGGTCACGCGAATTCTCATATTGGCCAAAGTCACTCGAAGTACGTCTATTATTACTTCTCCTTCTACCAGGATATTTGTGGGGCAAAAGCGTACCCGAAAAAGTCCTGTTAATATCAGTTACCGGGTATGAGTAAACAGTCCTTGTAACGTTAACCCTTTTACGTGTTGTTGTTGTAGTGCGACCAGCACCTAGCAACCCTCCTTCTAAAGTGTTACTGTTGACAGCATGCGAAGTTGCACTGTGATAAGAACCAGAACCTTCGCTTTCGCTTGCGGAATAAGGGTTGACATCACCACTATGTCCTACAATATCATCACCATAAGAACGCCCAACGTAACTATATCGCGTGCCATTAGGAGTAACAGGCCCTATTGTGTTATGAGACGAAACGCGAGAGGTTACTTTAGTTGAAGTAGAAACAGAAGTGTTGTTGAAAGGAATCGTAGGGATCAGAGCAGCAGAAATATCAACAGAACTATCGAGATTACGGGTTAGTAAGCCAGGCTCATACAGGCTCTCGGGAATTTCAACATCTGTGCCTTGGTCACCTCGAGACTCTGTATTTGACCATTCATAGCGAGTGCGCGAAGTTCTTCTTCTAGCATTTTCTCTTTCATACGCCGAGTTGGGCCCCTGACGTCGACGATATTCTTCTTCAACTCTTCGATGAGCTTCTTGTCTTCTGTGCGCTTCACTAAGGAAGTTTTCTTCTTGGTACGGATCAGGTGTACGCGGAGACCCTCGGGTGAGCCCAGGCTCTCCATCTGGCCCCAAGTCTTCTGTTCCTCGCGGGTATCCCTGCTCGCGTCTTCGAAATTCTTCTTCGCGACGCAAGTTCTCTTGTCTTTGAATTGCCCGTATTCTTAATTCTTCTTGACGTCTCATTTCTTCTTGCCGTAGTTCTTCGCGCCTTCGAAGTTCTTCTTGTCTCCTTTCTTCCACCAGTCTACGCGTTTCTTCCTGTCTGTTCAATTCTTCAATTCTGGCTTGTTCTCGTAAGTCCCTCAGCCTATTCTCTTCTTCAATTCGTTCATTTTCTTCTCTTTGGCGACGAAGATCTTCTTCTCTCTGTCTAGCATAAGCTCTTTCTGCTTCTAGTCTTGCTGCTTCTTCACGTCTTTTTTGTTCTTCCTGTTCTTCTTTAGCTCTTCTTTCTTCTGCAGCGGCGGCTTCTCTCCTTCGCTCATCTTCTAGACGAATTTTTTCCTGCCGAGCAATCTCTTCCTGACGAATAACTTCCATCCTGCGCCTACGTTCTTCTTCACGCCTCACCTCCTCATCGTAATCTAAATCTTCAGTGTTAGTTCCGTAATTATTTTGTTCATTGTTGTTACGCCGTGCACTATTTCCTCTCTGAGTCAAAGTTGTTTTGAAGTTTTCCCATTTATCTAAGCCAGGTTCTTGCTCATGCACGCCATAATACGAAGAGTTATATCTATCATGCTTGTTGGTTTCACCTTGAGAAGAGACAGAAGAAGAAGATTCAGTATCGGTACCATGCACTTGATAAGGGTTAACGTCAGAGTCAGGGCTAGCCCCGCCATAGGGTGAAACTCCTCTGTTGTCACTAGAGGATGACTCAGGGTAAGTCGGAAGGTTTTCAGAAGGAGAAGGTACTGTCTCAGGTCTTCCTCGAATACTACTGGATAGTTCACTACCTTGTGGGTACGTCGACAGTGGGTTTTCGTCTTCGAAGCCTTCGGCAAATGTCACAGTCCTGCGGTAAGTCTGCGTCGTGCGTGAACTTGCGCCGCCTGACGACGAAGATGATGAATAGTAAGAGCCTCCTGAGCCCTCGTAACTGCCTGACGAGTGCGACGATGAAGAAGAGTACGAGGATGAACTGCTGCCGTAGCCGCCAGAGGTCACTGGAAATGCGTCTTCTATGACGTGGATGACGCCATTTGAGCTCATGTGAGAGCTGCTCACGGGCACGCCGTTCACCTGGCGGGAGAAAACACAATCATTCCTGTAGCTTTCGAAGCTACGTTCAAAAAGAACTGAACGTTTGGGAATTACAACGCGATATCGTCGGTGCCAACTTTGAGTAGTTATCAAAACACAGTACATATTAACGAGTAAGTGACTCATTAACGGAAAAAATGTGGTCTAGTGAGTACGAAATAAATCATTCATTCAGAGAATCAATGGGAAATTATAATAAAGTTTCAGTTTTTTTCCGAAATTTTATTAAATTCTTCCCCATGCTAATTGTAAGTAGCTTCTCCAAAAAAGAAAAACAGTAACTATGGATAGCTCACTGAAAAAGAGAGCTATCCATCTTCAGAGTGTATGTAATTCTGATTGTTTCTCAGAATTGTGAATTGGTTACAACCGGACAGCAAGTGAATACAAGTTGTGATTTATTTCATCTGATTTTTCCATCGAAAAGTTAAAGATTATTAGCGTTTATTGATTTTTAAATTGAATATTGACCGTAAAGTTCACTATTCAAGTTTACGTGAAGAAAGTTAAAATTCATTTTATATTCTTATCAGGTATTCGTTGCAAAAATGAGCAGAATTGTCACGACGAAAAACATTTTTAACTATACGAGCTTGAAGTGCAACACCGCATTCAACGTGCGGTGAACTCCATTGCACCCATTAACTCACACTCAGCTGCCCATCCGCGTTTTTCTTGATGTTCAAAGTGCTGCCGTCCATGCCTTCGATGGAGTAAATCAAGTTCGGCTCAAATGAGGTGTACGGGAACATGTTGATTGCCAGATGCTTCTTCACGAACATGGTTGAGAAACCCTGATCTCCTCTTATTAGTTTTTCGCGGCTAACCTGTGAGGATAAAAAGAATTGAATTTAAAAAAAAAAATCTATTAGAAACTACAATATTGTGGCTCAAATTAGCTTATTATATTTTTGAATATTATTGCTTAAATAGACTAGGTTTGCATAATTTATTAAAAGTTGGGGGTTAAATACACTGAATTTGGATTTTTCCAGCTTGGTGCTGCCGCTACGGAATTACGGGAGAAAACACTCGGAGAGGTGGGACCTCTGTAGTGATTTGTCTTCAAGTTTGGGCCTGCGATTAGCAAATTGAAATCTGCAAGTGTTTACGCTATTTGGAAATACGTAAATGATGTAACTTATAAATTTAGTGCTGAACAACATAAAATTTACTGCGTGCAAGATATTTTGAAGTTCACGTTACTCGTCAAGCAACATTGCACCTAAGTGCCCGTGAAGAACTCACTGAATCCATTTTGTCGATAGCGGCGTCGGTGGGGGCGAAAAAAGTGTAGAATGTCTCATCCTCGGGCCGGAGGGAGAGGGCAGGCGGTGACTGGGTGCTGGTGCGTTGCAGGAGGTCCAGATACTTGCTGCACGGAGGACTTGCTTCATTAACACGTTGACTGCGTTTTGACGGTTTTTATGGTTGGTTTTGTTAGGTAGTATGTAGTAAAATTGGGAAATCAACTCTTTACTGCTGGAATACATTCCTATTCTTCCTGAGAAATTGCACGATAACATTTCATTTCACCTTGTGTGAAAACATTCATTATTTAAAAGGACGCGAAATGGATGAAATGCTATTCATTTATACCGATACGTGAATGAGCAACTTACCGAGTGGTACACGTATGTCCCAACACGAAATTAACGGGTTCACTTATTCGGACACTCAACGGTACAAATGTAGTCTTAGATCAAGTCAGCGCTTTGAAGTCAACATGGAGAATCAAAGGGTGTTGTTGAACACCTGACAAGCCACTTTGTCTCGTTTCTGTTAACATTTTCTATTCTATTCTATTAAATTTTATGCAGGAAGAAAATAATTATACTCTGATTTCGGTAAAAAATTTTCATAGGTATTTTTTTCTTCGAGGAAGCCATGTAGCCGAAATATATTCGATGGCGTAAACAATTATATTAATCGCAACTGATGATCATTCTTGCCATGTTGAGAGTGACAGGATTATTTGGACGAACAATTTTATTCACGATAATCGAGCGTTGTGCCTTTGTAGTTATGAGCTTTGAGTGGGCGAATATATTTACGAGGAACTGCAACGCTTTTTATGAAATGAGTAACAGTCTCTACGGTATGGCAACACGGATCATTATGAGTTCAACTACATTTGGAGAAAGATTCCCTACTGTGCTCATGTATATTACCCCAGACAATTTATGATCGACAAATATGCAGATCTAAAACGCATTAAAGTTTAGAGCGAGGGTCTGGTTCAGTGAAAAGTTAAATTCTTTCTCACTGTGTATGTGTTGCTCATTCTCATGAATTTCCCTGCGAAGAATTGGCCAATTCAATGTATATGAAATGTTTAATATTTTTTCCATTGAAGTGTTTAATGTTTTGGTACAAATTTTTTCGATAAGAATAAATAAAACTACGTATTTTCCCTGGTTAAGGCTGACCTGGAGTTTTTTTAATATTTGTTCTACGCCCTTGAAACAGATTTACCTTATCCCTTTAACGTCCAATTTTTTTCTTGAAGACTGAAAATATTTTTTCGAATAATTGTTTGCTGTTTTGGCGTCGTTGATGATAGAGAAACAACATGCAATCAGGAAATTGGGACGCTGTGACTAGATTGATTGTAAACGCGTTCTGACAGTGAATGATTTGAAGTTCTGTGGAAATTTCCCTTAAATTTTGTGTAATTGCATTTATTTGAAAGAGGACATTGGTGTCCCTATGGGCATCAAAGGGTTATGCTTCATTAGCGATAGACCAACAACTTAACGAAAAAATATGACATAATTGACTTTTGATCTCGGAGACGGCATTGATCTCACAAAAACTAGAAGCTCACATTTGCCGGCGTAGAACTAAAATACAACATTGTTCTCACTCAAAAGTGTCCCTCCCCGGAAGAGATCGAAGCGTCGCTACTGCAGTCTTGTTTGATGGGAAAATAACCCTGTTGATGATATGGATGACTCCGTTCTGTGCCTCGACGTCTGGTGTGGTGATGCGGGCGTCCTCCACACCCATAGCTCGCCGCCACACCTGCAGCCGCACTGGGTTCTCCTCGTCCAGAGACATGATGGCCTGCACAAGACAACTTTCAGTCAAGATCTGGACGGAATGTACTTACTTTCATTATCTATTTTTGGTTCTGAGACATGGTTGCCTGCACAAGACAACTCTCAGTCAAGACCTGGACGGAATGTTCTTACTTTCATTATCTATTTCTCGTTCAGAGACATGATAGCCTGCTCAAAACAACTCTCATTGAAGATCTGTTCAGTATGTTCTTACTTTCGTTATGAGTTCCTAGTTTAAAGACATTATTGGCTACTCAAGATAATTTTCCATTAAGATCTATTTAGTATGTTTTCACATTTATTATGAGTTCTTCGTCCAGAGACAAGTTTGCCTGCACAACGTTATCCCTCTGACAATATCAGGTCAGTATGTTCTTACTTTCATGATCTACAGTATACCTCGCCCAGAGATATGATTGGTTACCCAAGACAACTTAAAGTTAAGATCTATTCAGTGTGCTTTCACTTCATTATGAGTTCCTATTCTAGAAGCGATGTTGCATGTGCTATGATAGCCCTTAGATAAGATCTGTTCAGCAAACCCGACTTTTCATTATCTATCTTGAAACTTTTTTAATGTACGCGTATTAAAAAATAAGCGTGCAATGTCGACGAAATTACTGAAGAAAGGAAATCTATCAGGCATAAATTTAACTCAACTCACGTCGCACCCAACCGATTTTTATAAGCATTCCAGAAATAATTGAGATATTCCAGAGATAATAGTTCTATATTTCCACAAAAATTAAGTTTTCGAATGGGTTATGTGACCTGGTTATCTGTGATGGCGTTGGTGAGGTGACGGCCGTAGGCGCCGTGGAATCTGATGAGCAGACCGGCGTACTCCACGTCTCGGCGCGCCTGCTGCAGAACTTCAGGATCTAACTCTGTAAGTGTAAAATTTTCGTGAGAGTTTCATGCAGAGAAAAAATGAAAATTTCAGTTCGACCACGCACTCTCGCTGGCGCTTGAAATGATCGCCAAATTTCAGTTCGTTTCCCATTTATCATTCGAAGTTTCTTTTTGATTATGCCTTGAAGATGAATGCATCGTGTTGAAAAATTAACAACCATGCAGTGCGCGTGTAAGTACGAGCAATAAATGAATTCTCATACTAACATTTCCCCTGAGTGTTCCTAGCGCGATATTATATTTTATCCACATCACACATTTCCTTTCATATTGGAGAACCCTAAAATTTCACAGTCTCCACTGCATTTCGTTAACGTAAGAATATGACAAAGCCATGTCTTCCCGAACCACGCGTTTTTGTCTGAAACAAACTTCCCAGCCTCCTTCACTGCATTTCATAAACGTAAGAATAATTTAACAAAACCACGTCTTACCGAACCACGCGTTCTCGTCAGGAACGAAGAATGTGTAGTCCCCAGTGTGGCTGAGCGTCTCCTCGAGCCCTGCGTTGCGTACGAGCTCAGCGAATGTGAACAGCTGACGACTTTCAGCCAACTCTATCAGGTTCTTTGCTGTAGAAAAAGACGCATAAAATATAGTTGCAGTAGCTAGGATAGGATTAGAGAGTGCTTTAGTTATTTTTTGCACTCGTACAGCCCTGTTAAATCTTCATTGAAGATAATTTGGAGTTTAGGAGCAGTGAAGATTTTTCAAATTTGGTCTCCGTCTCTGTTTGACATGTTGATGAGGCCATAAGTCAGATAATGCATTCTTTTACATATTTCTGGTAGACCTATAGCTCTTCTCTGAAACGATGAAAAAACTGTATTTATTTCTGTGTATGAACTCGTGGGAAATAAAATTTTAGGCAGAATTTTTTTTAAATTGACTAAAGTATTAAACGTTTGGTGGTATTGTGATATTTCATCGTTCATTAAAATTGATTAACTTCTCAAGTTTCAGACGAAACAGCCAAAAATCCCCTAACAAATGTGTTTACATGAAAATAGCTGAAATCACATTCGGTATCTGCGTTAATTATGTCAATAAATATTAAAATTCTGTATAACTTCCTAATGAAAAACTTTTATACCTTTATTATAACTTATAGCTGTTATAACTTTTATAACAGATTCCTACAAAACAGAGTGGTTAGCCCACAATCCAATGTCAAAAAAAAAAAGACATCTTATCCGCTCACGTCGCTAAGTTATGGAAAGAACACCAGCACCATCGCGCACCTCTATCAGGCAGCAGCACGTCGTCCAAAATGTGGATGATGCCATTCTTGCCGAGGTTGAAATTTCCCCTGAGTTTCGAAGTCTCGACATAGGCGCCGCTGATGTCGCAGTTAAACGTGAGCTTGTTGCTGCTGACGGTCCTCACTTTGTGTTCTCCCGTGATGGCCGACTCGCAGATCACGTGAGGGATGATGTGGTTCTGAATCAGTGCTGAAAAAAGGGGGCTACGTTACGGAATCTGAAAGCACAAAATACTGGGCTGAGATACTGAGTTACGAAATCGAGCACCCTAGAATTTATTTTGGAGTTCTTGAATTCTGCGGTGATTGCTGAGAATTAGTTATGATGGCTGTACTTTTAAAATCGTCATGGGTATTTGTGCTCTTGAAGTTTGTTTGATCGCTCCAGATGGTTGATTATAATTTTACTTTCTCAAATTTGATAATTAGGCAATACAGAATAATGAATAGGATGATAAGCTTAAAAATCACAAAAATTCTACCACAAAATATCTGAAATATCAAACTTCGGAGTGACTGAATAATATATCGTCAAGAAGAAATGGCCATAATAAGCGTCATGCAAGGGTTCCAGACATACGCCTTTCATCTATCAATCGTACAGACCTATCATTTAAATTAAGTTGCTTCCGATCAAGCAACCCTAGCAGAAAAAAAAACAAGCGGGAATTTTTCTATCTGGTACAGGAGTCACACATAAAATCAGGAGTTGTGGTCTGTAAATGATACCATATAAGCCAGTTGTAGATTTACAGGACAGCAGGCTGCAAGTGCTCCATGTTCTGCAAGTACGAACGCGAACGCTTAGTTTCAGTACGAACGCGAGCACAAGTAATTGCGAAGTGAAGGGAGATTAAATGCTTTTCGAAGCTCTCCTGATAGATCTGTAATTATTTTCATTGTGAACTGACGTCGGTAACGCATACTGCGTGCACAACAGGCGTAAATTTCCAGCGACCATAACAATTCATGAGAATTATCAATTCTTTTTCTCTAAAATACTATACCTTTTAACGAGTTTCCTAAACAACTAGACTACTTCTCCTGTGAACGACTCACAAAATTTTATCCGATGTATGCATTTCGCGCATTACCTCTTCGTAGTTCAAAGTTTTTTCGCTTAAAATGGATTCATGATTAAAATATTTGAGTGAAATATGACCAGTAATCAACAATACAACTTGTTCCTATAGAAATTGAAATACAGTATATTACACCAACCAGCCGTTTAACAGGAAGACAACGAGAAAAATCATTTCAGTTTTTTGCGGCATACCACTTTCGATTTGCCATTGAAGGACTGCCTTACCTAGCCTGGCTTCCCTGTCGTTGATGATCTTCTCTCGCCGTGAGTCTGGCAGTTTCTGGAAGGCTTCGTCAGACGGTGCAAGGAATGTGACAGACCCTTGCATGGTTCGCAGCACGTTGATGTAGCCGCTCTTCTCCAGCATCTCCGACAGCACCGTGAAGCGACCGTCCTACAGCACAGATCACGTCAAATTCTATTCGTTAAAGATCGAACTTGCTTTGAAAGGAGTGCACACATTGTGGGTTGTTTCACGTGACCATGATCACAAGTTTGAACGGGATTAAAATAAGACCGGGAAGGTGAAGCATCCGTCTTACAGCACAGATCACGTCAAATTCTATTCGTTAAAGATCGAACTTGCTTTGAAAGGAGTGCACACATTGTGGGTTGTTTCACGTGACCATGATGACAAGTTTGAACGGGACTATAATAAGTACGGGAAGATGAAGCGTCAGTCATGTAGCACAGAGTGTGTCATTTATATAAGTTTAGGATTAAGTAGGCATTGAAAATTACGCTCATAGAGTTAAAAGTAAAAATATCTGTTATATCATATCGAAGAAAATAGTTCTAGTTACATTGTTTTTAAGAGCAAAGTGTATTCTGGAGCTGGATTTAAAATTTAAACATGAGGTACCCAATGTAACAGCGATATCATGATTTCGAAATAAAAACGTTTATCGAATTGAAAAAGAGTTGCTAATTCATTAAAATAACAGCAGAAAAACTCCCTACTCCCTACAAAAACAGTAAAAAACTTAATGACTTAGTTTAGAGAGGCAGAGAAGTATTTATGAAGCTATAACTCGAACTTACCTTGAGCACGAGATCTGCGACGTTGTCCGAAAGAGATTTGGACGGGTCGAGCACAGAATCTATGATGTGCACAATGCCATTTGTTGCTTGCTGGTCTTTTTGCAGCAATAAGGCGCAGTTTATCGTGTTCATCTGCAAGTCATAGAATAAGAACTAAATCGACAAATTTTGGTTTTAAAATTCCGGTGAATTTTGGCTTGTACAACAGTTTGAGCAGTGATCTATTTTGCACATTGTTATGGGAATCTGTTTATTTATCTTTTGTTTTTTTTGTTTTGTTGCGGTCCGTTCTCACGACCAATATCAATAATGATTTTTTTTCAGTATATTTTCAAACATTCCGTTCTTTTAACAATGAGCATGTTACTTTTCCCTTTGACCACATTGATGCTCCACAATAAATATTGAAAAACACTTACATATGACCAAAACACTGTCATCTGCATTTAAGTAACGCGGAGTGCTTATAATTTCGATTTCATTCAGTGAAGCGTATGACTCGTTAGCGTAATATGGAAGCATTCATCATCAAATATCCCTGCGTATCTAAGTACTCAAGAAGACTTTTGGGTGCTGCTAAAAAATTTAAGCCACAGAAAATAGCGTCTATTTTTCCTCCAGTCAACTTAGTCTCGGCAGTAGCCTAAGCGAAACAAATCTTCCTTGCCTAGCTCTAACATAAAAATGGAGGCGGAGAAATGATTTACTCAATCATATTTTTTATAATTCCGTTTTAGATCCTCGACTTACGATCCGAAGAATCATGAAGACTTTCAAGAAAATGTAAAATTTACACTCTTTGACTTCATTTTGGGTAAGAACCAATTTCACAGTCTCATTTACAATGTATCAATTTTTCGGATAAATTATAAAGTCTAGAAACTGTATCATTCAATTCAAGTTAAAAATATATCCCTGCTTGTGTGAAGTTTGCACTGATTATATTTTTAATATGAAACTAAATACACGACAATCGAACGTTAAAAATCAATTACAAACAGATAACTCTCATGAAAACTTGAAAAAACATAACTTCGTAAACAACTCACATTTAATCACGTTTCAAAATCATATTTCATGTCCCAATTTAAATAATACGTTCTTAATCCATTCATAACGTAGCTAATGATATTTAAATGCACAAACTACACACCCCATTTGAATATTTATTGATCCTTAGGAAACTGCCAGCAGCTCGAGTCTCGACGACAGTGTTGGCCTCGAAGTGGTCGGAGGGCATCTTGGTGGGCACGATGTGGTACAGCAGCACCGGGTTGTTAGGGTTGCCTCGGTACGACTCCAGCTGACTCTTCAGCGAACTCCTCACGCTCTACACCCAAAATAATAGTCAGTAAAACTGCGCCAACCGCCCTATTGTGCTTCTGCGGTAACGCTTTGCACGTTAAAGAACCGTCTGTAAAATTGCGTAAACAGCTCTATTGTGGTTCTCCGGGAACGCTCTGCACGTAAAATAATACCAAGTAAAACTGCGCAAACCCCTTTATGGGCGTTTTCCGGTAACGCTCTTTTCGCAAAATAGTATTCAGTAAAAGTGAGCCAACCGCTCTATTGTTTTTTCGGTAATGCTCTGTACGCAAAATAATACTGAGCAGTGCTGAGCGAATCACGTTTGTCCGGGAGCTTCTGGCATTTTTTGGGTAAGAATAGGGTCAGCAAAACCGGGACGGACTCCGTAGTGTTCGTAACTGAGCTTTTTATAGTTCGTAAGCTAAAAATACAGCTCAAAATAACTGTGTGACTTCCCCTCTACTGTCTCTCGCACAAAATTTATAACCTCGTCCGAATAGATACAGGTACAAGCTAATTTTACGATAAGCCTCATTATATTTTTATTCATCTTCTCATGGTTTGGAATGTTAATAGGGAATAGAAGAAACTTGGAAAGAATGAATACGCAATTAAACAGTTCATATAAAAAAGATTTCCAGAATGAATCATAGATTTAATTTAAAAACACACCTTCATTTTTATCGACGAGGTTACGTACTCCCTAGTGAAAATTAAACCGATGAAAACAAAGTACTCCTTTAGTATCAATCATGCATTGTTTTTTCATGTTTTTTTTATTTTCGGTCAAAATTGGAAAAGAATTGTGATTTGTTTTTCCACAAGGTATTTCATCTTTATCAACAACCATGAAGTTTTGTTCAACCATTCAGGGGTTCTACAATGTATGGTTTTACACAAGGCGTGAATTTACCTAAGATTAGAATGTTTTGTTCACGTGAAGTTTTTCACCGTCTAAGAACATTAAGAAAATCCCTACTCTCAGCTGATTCACTTACAATGTAGGAGCAAAGAAAAATGTTATAACAATTTTTTAAGTAAAACAATTTGCCAGATATTCAGATATTCAAATTTAAAGCAAGTAGAAAACTAAGTCTTATATTAGTTAAACTTTCATACCTTCTTATGTTATCATCAGAGTCACTACTAGTTAAGAAACTCCCGACACGAGGGAAAAATCAAAGTAATTAAGATACAGAAATAAGTAAAGATATTTGAATATGAACGTTTAGTAGGAAATCAATACCTCATCGATCCGTGAACTTATTAATGAATTTTTCAACGATAAAGGTAATCACTGTAATTATTTTTGAAATTTTTTACGATGAAGGTAATTCCTTTACTTAATATTGAAACATTCAATGAAAAAGATAATTTTTAAAATTATAATTGAATTTTTCTACGATGAAAGTAATTCCTATAATTATCATTGAATTTTTCCATGATAAAGGTAATTCCTTGGAGCTCACGTCGAAAGCCTCGTTGGTAGGAGCAAAGAGGGTGTAGGCGCCGGCAGTCTCCAGTTCGTTGGCCAGGCCGCTCTCCCTGATGTACGCTGCCCAGCGCGTTGCTCCCAGAGACTCAGCGGTCTCGAGCAGGTTGGTCAGCGGCTTGACTGAAAACAAATGAAAATAAGTTTTAGTCCAATCAAGCCTGATACATATCATCTTGTACAGTAATTTTTCGAATGCCTTAGAGCTAACATCAGGACGCAATGACGGTTACCCCGGTCAAGCCGGTATTCATTTTCGTCAACTGGGAAGACTGGGGACTTGTGGCTTAATTCTCCCTTTTCTCAAAGAGGAGAAACGACGGAAGGCACTGCCGGGGTTCGAACTGCCAACACCTTCCCATGAAGGGCGCGTTCTTAACCACTCGGCCACGGTGACCACATAGCATGTAAGGAAAAGTGATTGCTGTTTTGATGCGCTGGGTATCTTAGCGGCATCTTGTGCATAGATTCCACGTTTTCCTTAGCTCAAACCAAATGATTCTTTCTCTGTCTGTGAAAACTTATTTGCTATAGCAATAGAACCTTAAACTAACTTCTAAGCCTTTACTAGAGAAAAGAAGATTTTCTAAGTCCAACAACAACTTGAACTATATATCTTAGAAAATTATTTCAATGGACATTGTTATGCCTGCACGACAATTTATTTCACTTTATTGCCTGACCACAAGCCATTGAGATGTTTAATTGAAATGTTAAAGGAAGGTATAATTTTACTCGTTTCTCAGGTCATTAAATAGGCTATAGATTTCCCTCCACTTTAAACTGTCATTATGGATTTGCAAAAGAAACACATGAACTATTTCATTTAATTTTAATGATAAAATTAGCTTTTTAAAAGAAAAAGTTAATGTTAATAATGAGGGTTTTCGCTTCATGCTACTATCAACTTCTACGAAGTTGTACTGTCGAATAGAAATAAAGGACAGAAAGTACTAAACTATTATGAGATGAGTGCAATGATCTAACTAAAGCTAATAAAATTCTGTAAGCATCTACACTCATAGTAAAAAAAAGCAATTGATAGATATTTCATGCAGGAAATATTTTGAGATCAAAGAACTGTCATTGGTTGATTAATGGGTATAAAAAAAACATCGGCATCTTAGGATGCTTTATTTCCAATCAAGCCTGATACATATGATCTTGTGCATTGGTTTTTCAAATGCCTTATAACTAACACTATATATAGGACACAATGACGGTTTCCCCCGTAAAGCCGGTACCCATTTCCGACACCTGGGTTGAGTGGGGTATTGTGCTTGAGCTTTCCCTTGTACCCAACGGGGAAAATCGCCGCGCCAGCGTCGGGATACGAACCCTCCACTCCTACATGGAAGGGCGATGCCTTAACCACTGTGCCACGGCGAGCATAAACATAAAAAGTAATCACTAAGAACCCTAATCACTAATGCACATTAAAGGTGTGTTGAACTTTCATCGCATTTCAAAAGTTGAAAAATATTACTTGCATTCTAACGTTCATATTTCATGATTAAAAAAGGCGTGAAGTTTAAAAAAAAATTTATTACTTCATCTATCTTTGTTACAGTTTACATTAGTCGTACAACTTCAAATCTTCAAAATTTTTTAAAAAGTGCATTAGTTTCATCAAAATGAAAACGATGTCACCGTCTATACTTTGTCTATTAAACAGAATGTCTAGCCCTACATGCATGTTGGAGCTCTCCGATTTAGGACCAAAAGTATTATTAACCGAGTAAAAGCAACTCCTCTGATCTTCTGCTGATAACAGAAAACGGAGAAGATAAGTTGAAGTGGTTATAAAGAATGCTTTTATGCTTATTGCACTTGAAATTCGTTTACTTTATCTCTCCTACGAGCAAAGAAGCTGAACGATTATTGTGAAAAGTGAATGAAAGAATGGAGCAATCAATGAAAATGTTTCTTTGATAACGCACTCACCTCGAGTGCACCCGTTTTCTCCTTCGATCTGCTCGAAGCCTTCACAGCACTCGAAACGGACAATCCTGTAATTAGATGAACAAGATGTCGCGTCATAATTGGCTGATGCAAATTATCAATGTTTTGCCTCAAAATGCCTTCCCGGGATGCAGTTAAAATGGTGGAAATGGTACTAAAAAAATATTGGAAACAAGAAAATAATCTTCATGATGTAACACTTCTGGGAAATAAATAATTTAAAATGCTTAAATTCTTAAACATTTGCTCGGTGTTAATCATTGTGCAGATATAAATGAGTGTTAAAATCGCCAGCTGTATCGTATGTCTCTTCATTATTTGTCACCTCAACGCTGAATGAAATAAATAATAATTTAACCCATTCAGTAACTGTACGATTTTTTTCTCTATTAATTTCATAGGTTAGAATAGGTTAGAACATAGGTTAATTTCATAGGTTAGAATAGGTTAGAACATAGGTTAATTTCATAGGTTAGAACAGAATAAGGGGAGAGAACTATAAATCGAGGAAATTGAAAATAGTGCATTACTTCTTTTATGATCCTCTGCCTAGCATGTACGGGTATTTATCAGTGTTAGAATGATCGCCACGGAATATCAACATCCTAGTTAAATGGACAAAAAAATTATGCGCACATCTTTTAACGTTTGTTGTTGCACAGTTATTATTCCATTAAAAGACATTCATCATTTGTAATTCATGTTTCGACTACGATATGCTTCATAAAATGACACAGCTCTCAAACAAACTAATACAGAATTGCTTACGTTTACTAACATTAACTTCTACAGGCTTCTGTTCTTTTATTGCTCTGAATATAATAGCTTGTACTCCTTGACGTCTGCAGCAAGAGCGACGAGCTAAAGGATTAGGTTGCTGTTGCTTTCACAAAATTTGTCTTTTTTCCGGCCCTAAAGAAAGTAGTCTTCTATTCATTGAATTAGCAGTTCAAGCATTTCAGCGTCAAAATTATATTGGACATTTTGAAACGAAATTGGACTAAGTTTGTAGCAAGTTGTTAAGTCATTTAAGTTATGGGCCAAAATGTTTTGTCTAATGGCACAAATATATTTTACTTACGAAAAACAAAAAATGGAATGCATGCACGTTTCAAATTGAGCGAGTCTAAATGAAAACTTACGTTTTCCTGCCGCAGATTTTTCTGTTGAGCCAGTAGCGACATTCCGTCCAGAATTCCTTGCCTGTGCCAGGGACTTCCTCCACTACGCAAGCATTCGGTCTGTGGAGGGAAAAAAGTGGTACATCAGCTGTGTGCAGCACGTATGTATCTAATCGAAGTGAATTTTGGAAAATAAATAAAAAAAAATTTTTAAGCTCATTCCTTTTATTTGATAATTCTTTTCCCTTAATTCTTTGATCCCATGTTCTTAAAACCAAAGTTGCTTTCCAAGTTTTCATGTCATTGATTTCATCACAAATTTAATGTCTGTTTAAAGATGGAGTTCAATTTTTTGGCAAATCAAATTTAAAATCTTCTATGTTTTTAATATTACTAAAATTCATCTCTATGACTTCCAGAGACAAAACATCTACAACTGAATGAACTTTTTTAGAAAGAATGTTCACACATACTACTGTACTTTGACTTGAATTGATAGGTTTGCTTAAGAGTAAATGAGAGGAAACATGTGCTGTTTTAATTTGTCGAATTTTCGTCGAATGCAAGTATTCCCTGGTGTTGAGAATAAAAATCCTCTAGAGTCGCTTTGAAGTTCAAATAACGAACCACGAAAAGCAACCGCATGATGAAAGAAAAAGAACAACCGCAATCGCATGGAGAAAGATCAGTAACAACCACAATCGCATGGAGAAAGATAAGTAATAACCGCAAACGCATGGAGAAAGATCAGTAACAACCGCAATCGCATGGAGAAAGATAAGTAATAACCGCAATCGCATGGAGAAAGATCAGTAACAACCACAATCGCATGGAGAAAGATCAGTAACAACCGCAATCGCATGGAGAAAGATCAGTAACAACGGCAAGCGCATGGAGAAAGATAGGTAATAACCGCAAACGCATGGAGAAAGATCAGTAACAACGCAATCGCATTGAAAAAGATCAGTAACAACCGCAATCGCATGGAGAAAGATCAGTAACAACCGCAATCGCATGGAGAAAGATCAGTAACAACCGCAATCGCATGGAGAAAGATAAGTAATAACCGCAATCGCATGGAGAAAGATCAGTAACAACCACAATCGCATGGAGAAAGATCAGTAACAACCGCAATCGCATGGAGAAAGATCAGTAACAACGGCAAACGCATGGAGAAAGATAAGTAATAACCGCAAACGCATGGAGAAAGATCAGTAACAACCGCAATCGCATGGAGAAAGAACAGTAACAACCGCAATCGCATGGAGAAAGATCAGTAACAACCGCAATCGCATGGAGAAAGATCAGTAACAACCGCAATCGCATGGAGAAAGATCAGTAACAACCACAAGCGCATGGAGAAAGATCAGTAACAACCGCAATCGCATGGAGAAAGATAAGTAATAACCGCATGCGCATAGAGAAAGAGCAGCCGAGAATAACAGGCCGTCGGGCAGAGGCAAAGATGAAAAGAAAACCGTACGACACTCATACGCCCTACGCTCCCTCCCGTGGGATAAAGTTTCTCGCCGACTTTCTTAATTCAATTTGAGAAGCAGAAGGGCAGAGCAGCGCGCTGAGTTAAGACATGATGGGAGCGGCGCGAAGCCAACCTAAGCTCCGACGATACTTATGAGAGGAGCGAAGCGGAGCTCAAAGATAAACTCTTGTTTATTCAGCTAGACACAACACGGTTGAAGGACTTAAAGATCCACCTAACGGCAGCTTTTATAGCCTGACCCACTTAAGAGAGATGTCTCTCTCTGGCTGAGCGCTAACTAAGTAATTAAATGTCTGCAATATTACCGAGTTCACTCATACGCCGCAAAATGAATGCTCGTTCTTATGAAAATAGCCCATTAAAACATGGCTGTAAATTTGACGAATGCTTGTTCTTGGCTCATCACTCAGTTTCACTATGAAGAAGAAATAAGGCTGAGCGCGAGCAGAAATATCGTATTTTGTAACAATAAAAAAAAAAAATTCAACAAACAATTGCTTTGCAAAACTTGAAGCGCTTTAACCTTGCAATTTTGTTGGACCTTGCAATTTTGTTGGACCTTGCAATTTTGTTGGACTAAAGATGTAAATAAAAAAATATCTAGTACAGATAAATTACTGATCTTCCTTGCTACCTTAAAAAATGTTTCTACCATCTCATCGTAAGGAATTGTATTTAAAGGTTAGAACTTTTCTTTCAAAAATTATTTAAGCAGTTTTAAACCTGAAGTAAATTATCAAAAGTTGGAGAAAGTTAAGGAATCTTTATCACACGCTGGTAAGAAACTTTTCTTGCTGTTACAGAATCATACCGTGAATTTAGATTATAGAACAATTCCACTCATCCAGAATTGAACAAATTCATGGTTTAGCAATTAACTAAAGATTTTTAAGCTCCTAGTGAGATACGCCATTTTGAACATTGATAAAAGAATTACATCATAAGTGAGGACAGAAGTGGTAAATGGTAAAACGTGGCATTTAATCCGACACTCACTTCAACCGATATTGGGTGTGAGATTCTGCTAATTCTTTGCTTTAGTTGTCTATAGTTTACTCTTGTTACGTCATGGCTCAGGTCTCTTCTCTTTTCTCTGTAATTCTAATTTTAAGAGAAATTAACCAAACCCTAGTTCATGGCGGAATTAAAATATTACAGGAGAATGAGTGGCTTTAAATCCATGCTGTATTAAATCCATGTATTAAAATTTTAACTTCTCTATTTCAGCTTGGCAGAATCATACGGTTCTGGAAGTCAAGGAAATTATTAATTAAGTGAATAATTTGATGTGTCACAATTCATTTTAATATAATCACGCTTTGACGGTATTATTGTTTACTCATGGCAACACAAAAAATCAATAAAATCATTATCATATCCGTATGTGGGACTTACCACCGGAGACGCTAGGAATATTTGGTGCTTCATCACTACGTAGCGTATCTGCGAAGTGCACAAAACCCGTTTACTAAGCTTCCAAAGTTCACGGTGGCCATTCATGCTCTATTTTCATTCATGTGACTTCACAGGTCCAGTTCAACCATATAGTGTCAGCCAGTACGAGCTGTTGCAAAAACACGACCTCGTTGAGAACATGTGTTATCGGAGCTAAGAGAATCTTGCTTGTGCACTTAAAGGTATGAAAGACAATCTCTGCGGAGACAGCGCGGCAAAAACGTAACATATAGCAGCTCTCAAATTGTACTAATCGAGCAAACTATCAAACTTTGATAACCCCAATGGATCCGCTTGCTTGTAACTCTCTGAGTATTGTCGAGGCTGTCGTAAATGAGATAGCAAAAGGCAACCCATTTTTGAAGCACGCAAAGGCAGGCAGGGATGGCGTGTTTGAGATAAGATCGCATTTTTAACGCTCAACTCGGGGAGGTCTGACAATGTCGGTGAACCTTCTTACATTTGTTACTTCACAGCAACACCACACGCGAGCGGCGGAACTTCGAAGCATAACTCCTTCAGTTGGCCTTACCCTTCAAGAATTCTGAGTTGTGACCATGGAACTGGCTCTTCTAGAAATTAACTGAGTTTGTGTTTCGAGGCGTTAAACTATTTTTGCTTTGCTGAAAAAGTGACATAAATGACATTTAAAATGGTTTTCCGCTTATAGATGATCAAAATAGCTCATTTTCACAAGTAGATACATGCATATTCCACTTTAGGATGTTATTTTTAAACACAAAATCGCCCCAGGATGATTTTATGCTTCATTTTAGCTTCATTCTGGAGAAGCATAAGCAAGTGTTCATTGGTTATCGGTGACGCGCTTTGCCAGACAGACACGCTTAGCCAGAGGATCAACAAGGTTCAAAAGAAATGAATTGAAAAAATGAATTCCTTCGTGAATGAAAGAGAACAATGACTGGGCAAGGCAGGGCTACAAAGCGCTGCATAGCGACAGGCCGCGCACGCTTCACAAGATGGACGAGGGCGACGCCGAGATGGACAGCAAGCGCATTGTCTCGGGCTTCGCTAGGAGCTGCTGCTCCAGGCTCCGTGTTTGTCTTCCAAGGGGTATGCTGGCGTTCCAGGAACTGCGGTGCTGCCGCTAGTGCATTTGCTGGTGTTCCAGGCACTGAGTGTGTTTTCCAACTGGCGTTCTAGGTCCTGCGGTATTGCTTCTAGATTTGGGACATTTTCAACTACCTCAGACACCGTGTTTGTCTTCCAGGAAGTATACTGGCGTTCCAGGAACTGCGGTACTGCCGATAGAGTAGGTGCATTTACTGCTGCTCCAGGCACCGGGTGTGTCTTCCAGGGGGTATGCTGGCGTTCCAGGTACTGCGTCACAGCCGTTAGTGTAGTTGAATTTTCAGCTGGACCCTCTGTGTGTCTTTCAGGGGAATGCTGGCGTTTCAGATACTGCTAGAGTATGAGTATTTGTTTTACATCTGACACCATGTATATTTTCCAAAAGAAGGAAGGGTGGCCTTAGAGGTACTGTGCTTCTGCCAGAATAGATGTATTTGATGTGTTTAAATCGCAGAGCGACTAACACAGACTGAAGTTGTATTGGCAAGAACGTTATTATAGTGTTTTGAATGTATTTAAAACATTTTCCTGTAACAAAAGGGGACATAAATGAAAAGGTTGAAGAAGAAAGGATCTTGTAGTGATCTACTCACGTGGATAAACTATACTTGTATTTTTGCACTAAATGAACAAAAAGAATAAAGATGAAAAAATGGTGAAGAACGAATTTTGAATTACTTCATACATTCCAAGCAAAATGAATAATGCCGTAAATCGATTGCAAATGTACTCAAGTGTGTTGATGTTGATTTCAAACCGAAGACATTGAATATTTTAATCTATGAAAGAACTGCTAGCTAATTCATCGTATAATCATTGGCCTGAAACATTTTCAAGTGAACTTTGAATTGTTCCAAGTTCATTTAGACGCAGATAGTGATAGCTTATTCTCATCAAATAAAACAACACGTTTAATGATTGTGAATTTAATGATTGATCTGTTCTGTTCTAACAAATTCAGAAAAAAGAATGATTCAAGCATTCTAAAGTAGAGCTGTTGATAGCCATGGGGAGGAAAACGTTCGAGAATTGTGCTAAAAGAAACCGTTTCCTAATGGCTCAAACTCTATCTCTCAGTTTGACTCTGGTTCTGCCAAGATGATTCAGAATCATGATTAATGAAAATGAAATTTGTATGACAACAAATCCTCTTCATAATTTGACGAATAGAAAACGAAATCTCAGTGACGTGTCTTGAGAACTTATGAAACATGGCACCCCTTCGATGGTTTTGGAAAATTTTCTTCTGTCATAGCACCATTCGTCGCAGACGCAATTTGTCAACAATGTATTTTATACATTAGGCTGTGATGGAAGACTCAAGGTGAAATGTACTTTGAATAAATAATCATCTGTATTGTATTGGATCACTAAATAATTTCGCTTCGAACTACTTCCTAGCACTATTTATTTTCTTCTGGGTCACATCCCCTTATTTTTTAAACCAGGTATAAAAATGTCACAGTGCAAGAGTATTCCACTTCATCGATATGAAACTGAAGACTGCTTCAATTTATTTTGATGGTTGCAGATCTGTCCATCTTCAAATTGACCGTGCTTGCTGTGTTGAGCACAAAACTTACTTCGACTTCACTTCATTCAAGTCACACACAAATATTATTTGTTACTGATGATCAAGATGCGCGACAAAATTTTTATTCTACGTTAAAAAAGCTATTTCGTGAGCGTTCTTTGGCTACATTAACTCAAAAAAGTTGAATCCTAGAAGATTATTTGGGGAGACTGAATTTGTGCCAAAAGTACGACACAGATATCAGTCTGAACAATCTAGAACGGCTCGGAACCTGACGAGTTTAGTGCCTGCAGGTCGAAGTTCCAACAATGAGAGGCAACGCGTAAAAGATCGAGACAAAGGCTTTATGTTTGGAATAACGCTCAAAAGAAACCGCTCTAGTGGAATAAAGCGCCGAAGAACTAGCTTTGCCCCGTAATCTCCGATTCTTGCAAACCATGAGGGAAGCGCCAACATCCAATCAGTCTTGTTTAGATTAGGAGAGTGCTAGCTGTCTCTATAACACGGCGCGAAAATCTTCACGGACCGCGAAATGCACCAAGATCATACTGCCAAGTTTGCGGACGAGCATCGAGGTAATTTTAGCGAGACGGCATGAGGGCGATCGTAAGTCATCGGGATGTCGGTTCTCTTAGAGAAGACCATTAGTTTGGTCGCAGTACCAAGAGCTCACTAATTCTGCCCGGAGCTTAAAAATGATCGCCCTACCTCGCGTAGAAGGGAATAGTCACAGTTCGTGAGAGTGAATGAAATGCCAGGGAAGGAAGGAAGATTTCTACATTTCATGATCATTTTATTTCCAATTAATCGTATCCTGTTTCAAAATATGTCCAAAACTGGCCCAGGTAAAATAAAGTTCGATTTTATTAGCGAAACGTGAAAAATAGAGGATAAATTATGTGCCCTGCAAACAATTATTTTTTGCTTTTCATTGCCCGTAATTGCTCATGAGAAAGTGAAAACGCAAGGACGAATTTCTGACGGAATACCTTTAGTTAACGTTTTTTGAAAATTAAGTAATAAAGAACAGTAACAGATTGGATGTTCACGCTGTGTGAAAATCTTTATTTTAGTAGGAATTAATTGCAGAGACTGTGCTCAATGCAAAAGAGTGCACCTGTTCAATCAGAGTAAAGCATTTCACGAAAAAGGTTTATTTACTAGAAGATTATTTCGGTTACAATAATATTTATCTTAGAGTAATAAATTATGCATGAAATGTTTATACTGAAAAATAAATTCATAGCTGATAATTTAATGTTACAGTTCTGACTAAAGGTATTTAATACAAACTATCTCGTATAGAATTGAATTATTTTGTTAACTAAACAATTGTTATAAATAATTTTAAAATTAAAAATACTGTAAAATGCGGACGGGCTTTTGATCGATGAAAAAGATTAACTGATTAGTATTTTTATTAACATTATAAAGTAATTAACATACGTACAACATTCGTAATAAGTTTTACATTTTCTCTTATTTTAAATTAAGGTAACTTCACACCCGGTTTTATCAAACTCAAATTCCAATTCGAAGTACCTCTGTAGAAGATTTGGAACCTATCAATATCGAAATCCAGTATAAAATTATTTGACAATTCCGAAGGATGTTGACGTCAACATTAAAGTGGTAGGATAATTTTTTAGGCACACAGTTAAAGAAATATCGGTGGATTAAGCTGCGGCTTTTCTTGTTAAAATGTTAAGTTCATGGCCTTAGCTGATGCTCAAATTCCAGGATCCGTGCTGGGCAACAGTGACACCGACTGACATTGTTGATGGTGTTGATGTGTGTTGCGGTATTGCAATACGGTGCTGTATTGCTCTATTCATCATACAATGAGATGACACATGAAAAGAAAATCATAAAATTGGTCGGACCAACTCTCTAGCCCACTCCTTGTGTATTTGAACCGAGGTTGTTGTGATGCATTGTTCATTTGCGAATTAATTTGCAGAAATGCTTCAGACAAATTTTCTTTGTGCCACCTTTTCATTACATAATATCGGTAGTAAATAAGACAACTTAATAAATTTGCAAAAGCTTTCCTGATAGCTTCGCCTAAAAAACCTTAAGGCTTTTAAAGACCATTCTTCATTTAATGTTTTTTTTCGAGCATGCAAAAAATTCCGTTTATATTATTCTAAAAATTTCAAATAATGATGATAAAAAACTTATCAAAACGTACGTATATCACAGATGAGAATATAAGCGTCATGTACGAGCTCGAATTTCAAACGACTATCACAGATAATTATCAAGACACGAGCATGACTTGCAAAACGCAGCAGGCTGCCCTCCGCAGCACTCGACGTTGAATGAAGACCTCTGCCACACGCCTCAGTCAGATAGCAGCTTTCATATTTTAATCAGAAGCGAAGAGATAACAGAGCTTCGCTTCATATTGGCTCGGGCGTTAATGTCGACGTCACATTGTAGGTCTTGCGGTTGGCTGAGATTACAAACCAGTCGCAGGCTAGCTCATACTTGTCCACCGCTCCCATAAAGTGTAGCATCTTACGGTCTTCCTATCAAGTACCGATCGTCAAACATTCACACGTAACTAAATTGGTTCAATATTTTAGTTTCTTCATGTCAACTGGCCATAGTTCAGCATCTGTGTTACTTAATTTTCTCGACGACTACTGCAAGAACACGTCCAATATATTCGTCAAACTGCCAGTTTACTTCGTTCCAACTAGCGTCGATTTGCCTTAGCTTGTACGGGTCATTGAAGGAGCGAAGCACAGACAGTCCGCCCTTAAAGGATGTCCCCAAAATATCTACATTCTGTGAATGTGCAAAACTCGTGTGCTTTATTTTGATGTAGGTGTTTGATAACAGATATAAGTCTAATGAGTTTAAGATAAAATTAATGGACTCACTCTATGAATGCTCAGAACTCTGGTGCTTTATTTTGATGTAGGTGTTTGATAACAGATATAAGTCTAATGAGTTTAAGATAAAATTAATGGACTCACTCTATGAATGCTCAGAACTCTGGTGCTTTATTTTGATGTAGGTGTATGATAACAGATATAAGTCTAATGAGTTTAAGATAAAATTAATGGACTCACTCTATGAATGCTCAGAACTCTGGTGCTTTATTTTGATGTAGATGTTTAATAACATACACACAAATCTAATAAGTCGAATAAAAGAAAATCATATGTCCTAAAGGAAAGTTTTGTGGCACCTGAAACAAAATATTCATGATTAATAGTTCGTCAAAGGATGAGCGCCTTTTTTCAAGGAGCGAATTCCTGCTTTTGGATTTTTCTTCGAATTAACTTGCTCTCAATAAACTCAAAGGCAATTTCATTCTCAAGACCCTCTAGTTCACCACTTAAATTGAGGAATATTTTATCAAGTACTAGAGCCCTGTGCTACAGAGTAATTTATTCTTTCAGGATGTAATTAGATCGCTGATGATGTTTTTCATTTAAACAGGTGAAAATGTTTCGATGCCTTTATCAGCTGAAAACAGTGCAATTTTCTTCGTTTTTGCTGATTTGCATTTTTTAACTCCTTCATCCGGATAGATGTAAAAAACGATGGCTGATGCATAGAATGCCAGCGTAGAAGTAAACAATTAGGCGTCTTAGATCAAACGAGCATTTTTCGATTTCCTCAATTTCCCGTATAGTTGTGCAGATCAACTATTCCAACGGAAGAGATAAACTATTAAAACAAGAGAATTTATTCTAAAAAAAAACCAGTAGATCCACGGGTTATGCGACTTTATCTTATGCGAATTTCAACCTACGTACATAGGTGAAAATACGTGCCAGTTTTTCTCAAAATACGATGCTTCATTCAAGTTATGCGACCAAGGGCCAATGAGCTATTATAAAATTAAAGCGAAAACCAATGAGGACTACCACTGTAAATTTTCATAATCGTATTTTCCAGAAAAAAACTCGCTTCGAGCAATTGCTCCATCCTATTTAACTCAGTCCCAGGAACAATACACTGCGCTCACTCATTGCGCCAGACATGCGAAGCCGAACCAGTCCTTGCATAAGTAACACAGCTGGTCACAACAGAGTAAAGCTTTTTATCCTAGTAAGAATACTTTAAGGTAAATTTTAAGCATATCTCGCTCAATAGAGCAGAACTTTGAACAGGTCAGTTACTGAGATTAAAAAAAGTTGATGTGCGAAACTGATCAGTCATTCAAAGCTGTGGGTGATGAATCCGTAGGCAAGAGCATAACAACATCGAAGTAGGTGACGTGGCATTTCATCCACTTCGCTATATCAATGCAGCCTCATTAACTCCTACAGTAGTAGCGCCTTTGCTTTGAAAATCCAAATGCCTACGGACAATCACCTTGAACTGGCTTGGGTTCTTTGTGTGTAATATGTAACCGGTTATTTTATGAATAAGTGCGTTTAACAAAATGCAAAATACGTTGTCAGGTTTTAGAGGATATATAAATTGATGAGCTCAGGTGAAAATGGATGAAAATTTAAGCTAGTTCTTCAGGGTCATGCTTTAGAAGAATGCCCGTCGTCTGTGGTATCTAAGCGCGCTATCGGAAAAGCAATCAGTCATATTGTGCTTCGAGATGCAGGCTAGGGGAGGTCAACGCTCGGATGACGCCCTAGCGTCTCCGAGACCTGCTTGGGTGCCCCCCAAAATGCACCCGGCCGACTATATGCAGGCAACGCGCATCAAGCCAGACATTGCGCCCCGCTGCCTCTGAAGCATTAGCAACAGCTCGTTTCTTCGTAACTGCTCACAAAATCAAGCGCCATGGCGACCTGCAGCTTCAACAGATTAAGGTGAAGATGGATCTTATCGGTGGAACCCCAATTGTTGTTAAATTGCCCTCAGTGAGCAGTTTTTATTATTCAAATCTGTTCTCCAAGTGGAGTCTGTGATGCGAGATGGTGGAATTTTCTAAAGGTGATTTTAGCTTAATGCAATTTCAGATAGAAAAAACTTCAAATGGTTCTTTCGAAATCTAAAAGGGACTTCGTACCTCAACAAATGTGAACAAATCTCTCAGAAGGGAAAATAACTTTAACTAACTGTTTTTTATTTCTTCCGTTCTTCGCACTTGAACCAAGATTCAAGGGGCAACCCAATGATATTGTACAAGTGAACTAAATTCACACTATCGTTAAGTTACATTATTAACATCAAAACCTCGGTCTACGATAACATTGATAAGAGATATTGCAAGCTGAAAGTAAGGAGAAAGATCACATTTCTGCTTCACATCTTCACAATCGAGAGTTCCAATTCGAAATGTGGATACGGAAGAACATCAACCACACGCATATCTGAGTCAGACCACATGCGGTCACAAGTCAGAATAAATTCTCTTATCTTCAGTCACCGTCGCACAAATGAAAATGGCTTGGAAATATGTTGTGGGTAAAGCGAAAATTTACGATTAAATTCGCATGTGGTAGTTTCGGCTCGTTTTTGCTCTTAAGGACTTATGAAAGCCAAAAGACTTACTACAAATGAGGTTCACATGAACATGTTAGTGCAAAAAACATCAATTAACATCACCAGTTTTTAATTTTCAAATAGGAACGGAAAATTTTGAAACGAAATTACTGAGACTTTTTCATCTGGTTTAACCAGCGTCGCATCCTGTTACGTGTTAATGTTGAAGAGCTAACTAGAAAAATACTTAAAAGTTTATCATCTAAAAACAAAGATTCATTTAACAATGAGGTAAATTTTTCCAAATTGCTACACTAAATCTTCTGAATCAAGAGGTCATATTTATACATCATGCCTCTTCAACCGCTTAGAAGTATTTTTATTTAATTCAAACAACGAACTTGGTGCAAGTTTCTTAAAATTATTGATACGGTATCGGTTGAGTCACTCATGCCGAGCGTTTAGGGTTGTTCTTAAACCGTTAAAAGTTTACATGTAATTTTTATTGGTTTGATTTTTGACGAAAAATGTTCATCTTTTGAAAGTGAGATCCCTGTGCAAAATTAAATCTTAAATTGAAGAGAAATAACACGATAAAATAATTTTTAGCTAAGCCGATGACTTTAATCAGTAACTATCTTAATGAAGAAACTAAGCAAATGCTATTTTTGAGCAAAAATGACCATCTCAATCCGCGCAAGAAAGTTCAACTGCAACTCAGTACCAGATTTAGCATTAATATATCTATATTCTCAACTCTTGGGAGCAGGGTCGAACTGAATATGAGCCCCCATGAGGTATACGTTTGGTAAAGTTTCCCTCACAAACCGATTCCCTTTAAACAGATGTAGTAAAATTATACATGAAAATCTAATTCATGAAAAGATCGAAAGACTTTGTTAATCTCGCTGTTTATTTGGGTATCACCGTTCACGTTTTGCGCTAAATAAAAGAGCTAAATTGAACACTCTGATTTTAATAATAAAAAGGGTAAAAATTTAAAATTGCCAGATGCTACATTGAGGATACGATTCATTACAAAACCAAGTTACATAATACTTTTCTTAATAACTACATAGCTATATCAGCAACCTGAACCAAAGGGTAGCGAGCAGTGTGGTAGTGGCTAAACTTTGTCTGCTGTGTTAAAAGACAAAGCAAGAAGAGGACCAGGGTAGCAATGGCTGCACAAGACAACAAAACTTGGTGCCAGAGCTGGCCAAGGCTCGGCCAGTCCATTCATCCGCTCCCTGCACTTGTGATGCAGACCAGGAGAAAGTTCTACACCGAACCTGTTTAAGTTTGACGCCCCAGGGTTCCATTATGGGAGATGTGAGCGCTGCATGGTAGTAGCTAGGCTCTGTACAGGAGGACCTTTTGCTTGGATACGTTTTGAAATATGAGCATGATTCTATAAGTAAGCTCAACCCCTGAAGTATTTGGTTTCGTTTAGAAGGGAAAAAGGAGGATCTTTTGGTCCAGCGATGTAAAGAAAATTTACTGGATGGTTAATAATTGGAGACGCACAATGGAGATGATTTTCATGATGCAGCTATCCTCTCATTCAAATGTACAGAGTTTTAAAGTTGAATGCAAAATTTGGGAACAAAAATGTAAGATGATAGAGTACAGTTTACCACAGCAATTTATTAGCTCCAAAGGCAAATAAGAAAGAACCCGCGAAGCGTGCAGCTAAAATTGAAAAGGATAAGTAGAAGATTTGTGTGGTAAGATCTTTTGGACATATTTTCCTTAAGATATAACTAGTTTTTGTTAGACGGAAAGTAAACAC
The DNA here is from genome assembly GCA_014220935.1 of Platorchestia sp. MABIK. Lineage (NCBI taxonomy): Eukaryota > Metazoa > Arthropoda > Malacostraca > Amphipoda > Talitridae > Platorchestia > Platorchestia sp. MABIK. Next base: position 35,262 of record JACJUY010001913.1, on the reverse strand, counting down.
CAACACTCATCAATTTGACGATCATTGAGCGCACGCGCAGTAAAATGTTGTACAGTAAAACCTCTACCCTCATTTGAACGACACGCAAAATATCTTGTGATATTCTGTGTGTCTACATAGTGGAATCCTTTTACATGTTGCCAGCTATTGGTACCATCAGTATTTGTGATAGCACTCTGCGAGTGGCCAATGAATAAATTATTCAAATTAGTTTCAATTAATTTCTTACATTTCCACATCCTCATTCATTCTAACGATACTCGTACATAAACTCATGTAACGTAGAAACGATGGGCGAAGGGACCTCATTTGATTGCATCTTAATGTTTTTGGGAACTAGTTTAGAGATCCATGTGATGGAGAAGCGAAGTACAAACAGGAAATGAGTACTTCACAAGATTGCATCCTAATATCTTCCGAAACCTTCATGTTTCTCGAGAATAAAAGACTCGCAAGGAGGTCTTGCACTCATTCCATACCATCTTAGTTAAAGAACCTCCACAAAGATTTCTCCACTAAGAATACGACATGAAAAGACTATTTCATAAGATTGCGCCTTAATGTTTTTATGAACCTCCATATATCTCCACATATTAAACAGTACATACAGTACTTGCTTGCTCTCTTTTTAGCGGCCGGACTAGACTGAGGCTTCATGGCGAGCAATTAGGCAGAGCACAAGCTTGGTCATGTGTTGGGGCTGCTTGCTCAAAGCCTCGCCTCAACGCTTGTATAGTGACCCAGAGACCCCAGGGTACGTGTCACTGTTAAAGACGTCTGCAGCGCCCTGCGTCCGGGTATACTGACCTCAGAGTCGTCACGGTCTTCTGTCTTCATTCAATGTACACCAGGACATTGTCTTCTGGGCGTTTTTCCGCGCTGTTACCACGCTCCTCGGCAAGATTATCCACAGAGACAAGCGTTTAATCAAACTTTTTCAAATCCAATTCAAAATGTGTGGGATTCAACCAAGCAATACATTCAAGACATACAGGATGTGAGTCATTATCACACTCATTTGAATGTCGGTTTCGGCGTGTCACAGGCTAGACTGCTTCTTCTTTGTTATCATTTTACAGTGTTTGTACTCCGCAGACATTAGCCAAGGGCTTTTCGCAGAATGAACCAGCGCGTTCTTTTGCCTTCGCCGAAGAATGGTTTTTAAAGTTAATACACAGAACGCATGACGTCAACAGAACGTGCTTGGTTGCAGACAAAGGGAAACAGAAAATAAATAAGAGAATGAAAAGACGGAGAGAAAAACAGAGGGAGATGTCTGAGTGGCCACAGTGTGCAGCTCCCCAGCAGCGGCAGCTGCCCTGTGACCTGATTGCTTTGACGCCTACGCCGCTCTCTCGCCACCGAGCCGGGCGGGGCTACTAGATTAGCCTTTTTATGGCAAAAAATTTCTTGTTTAGCCTTTTTAAAACAAAAACTGGCCATAAACATCATCCAGCATCTGAAAACTTTGCGGGCTGCCAGATGCTTGAAGAAGTTTTAGGGTCAAATTTGTCTGACAAATGCGAAGTTTGAAAATTTTCGCTAGAACGGCTTCTCTGACTTCCCTGGGTTAGGGGTAAAATGCCGAACGCAGTCATTCGCGTTTGTGGCTTCGACACCATACTACACATTTGAAATGAATTAACGCAGTTTACCATTATATTGCTGGAACGTTCAGAAAGTTGAAAAAAGCAAAAGAAAATTTAAAATTATCCAGTGTTTAAGTACGTTCAGCGCGCTGAATACGAGCAACACTATATGTGCTCCACAGTCAAAAACATGTAGAGCCACCAAGGTCCAGCTTTGAGGTCCAGCAGAACCTTTCAAGTTTGGTAAGGTTCTTATCACTCGAGAGAACACTCACCCAATACTCGCACGTGTTTAAATACAGGCGTTTAATCCTGATCGACGTCCATCTAATTTGTTGTAGAACGTGGACATCCTTTGCTACATTTCTCCGTTGGCCTTGCACTTAATCCTTGCCATATGTCCACGAAACGTATCAAGTTCATGCCACTTGGACGTGACAGCTAGAAGACGTACTAGCCACAGCACACCTCTACAGCGAACCCGCATGAACAGAACCAAACCAGTTCGGCTTTGTTAGTTTGAATGCACTACGTTGACTGACCTGGGTCCTTTGAAGTGTCCTCTGATTTTCAGTGTGGTTTCGATATGTTTCTTGTGTAATACAAAGAGTAGAAAAAGTGCAAACCAAGCGCAGTTACTCGTTCCATTTGAGATCGGTTGGAATTCTTGAGAGACAGAAAGATTCTTGCTGTTCTGGATTAAGAATTATAAAACGTGTGGGTGGTTTTTGCTTAACAATAACACGGCAGTTGAAGAAGAAGAAATTTTGAAACTTGTTCAAGTTAAGAAGCCTTCAAATAGAATCAGACAAAATTATGGTAAAGTGAATACTTGATCAAAAATTACGCAGCCCCAAAAATGGAGTCCACAAAAGAGCTGTGGACTTCATTTGAAAGTATTAAAACCATGCTCTGGGATCTGTCTATGAATGAAACTTGCTTCTCTAAAGGGCAGGTCGTCAAGACACCAGAGATCACCGCTGGATGCCTCTCCAGCACACAAGCAACCTTTAGCAGCCGTTGCTTGCAAGAACAAGATGCCATATGAAGATGCGGCGAGCTAGCAATGACATTTGATCCTCTCTGATACGATTCATTCTTTTCATATTGAAAGACTTTCATTCATGAGCAGTTGGGGGTGCTCAGAAATAGTGACTTTGAATTGGGATATTCTTGCGAATGTTTTACTTGAAATAATCTCTTGGTTCACATTTCGTTACAAAATTTTTCTCTATAAATATATATTTTTTTCAATAACTTCTTTTTACTCTTTTTGAAATGCTGAAAAGATCCCACTAAAATTCAGTTACTTCAGAACAGAACACATGTCACATACAACTTACCTCTTGACCATATTTTTTTTCAAGTTCAAAAACACATCACAATTCGTGGGGGAAAATTTTCTCATAAAAAATTATAACTTATTGCTCGAAGATGCTTCTCTTGGAACACTGGAACGCTACATAAGAGCTCTCAATCAGAGCTGGAGGTCACACAGCTCTGAATAGAAACATCCCACTCTGACAATGAAACAAATGAAATAAACGGGACTTATGCAACTCCTTGTATGAAGTGCGCAATTCTATCGGAATTTAACTCTGAATGAAAGAACCAAATCATTGCTATCTGAGAAAAACAGAGCAGTTCAATTTACTGTGGTCAGGTTTCGTGATAAAAAATGGGTGGCAATACTATTCAAGAGAACTGAGAACCTGACTGAAAACTCGTAACTCAATAAATTAGCATTTTGATGTGACAATTTTTTGTAACTTTCGCAGCGCCGCTATCTTGAAGCAAGTTTACTCAAAGAGCAAGACTTTATCGCCAACGACTTTATTATTTCATTTTGTCTGACTTTAATTGCGGGCTTGCATGACTTTGCGCCTACATCAAGAGTGCCTTATTAGTCCACACTAGCCAAGAGCAATTCGATTAGAAAATAGATACATGCTCACTATGAAAATAAAGTTTCAACCTTTAAACGTTAAGAGCCATTAATTTTTTACGCGACACCGTGGCTTGGTCACATCGAGTGTCAAAAAAGTACAGCTTCATTGAGAACGAAGAGCCATCGTCTGCACGCGGCATCTGGAGAAGTTCTCGCTGAGTTACCGTGCGACTTATCGCTGCCTGGACGCGTTAGTCGTAGCGCACTATCAGACTGGGCGGAGTGAAGCAAATGCCTTTAAAGGTCTCTTCAAAAAACGCTACGTGGTGCCAAGCTTGATCTCTTGCCAGGCACGATCGAGTGGTATTGGGTCGACGCAAGACTGCAATCTTAATTAAATTCTAAAGTGCGGTTATTTTAGAATGTTCTACTAATGTGAGTTGTTTTTGTTCTCAGTCGGATGGTGGAAAAACCAGCATCTGAGACTTAAAGAATAGTCGAATTTTCAAGCCCTGATAATTTCATACTTACACAATGATGAATTTAAGCAAACTTCAAGAACTGCACTTTTACAAACATTAAAAAAATGATATATCACATTAATGTGTAAATAAATTTATTTTTTTAAGATTTCTAGGAGTCAAGCATACGCTTTTGTTACGAATATTTTGTGTAATATTTCAAGTTGATGAAAGAATAATTAGAAATATACTTTTCCAAAAAAATACCCACGCGTAAATATGATAAAGACATCAGTTGAACTAAATTAATGCCTGGAGAAAATGTTTTACCCCTTAATTTTTATAGGTTATTCAATCCTTCCCTACATTTCAATTAAATTTCCTCTAAATTAATCGATAGAATCTTTTAAAGAAAACAAAAAAAGAGAAGCTTTAATGATCGCGTTAGTCGCGAGAGCAGTTATGTGTACTATCCAATGCAGCAAAAAGTATTATTTTCAAAATGTTTAGAAATTAACTGTACGTTGCTTGTTCTCCATGTTTTTGGTCATGATAAACTTTCATAAGAAGCACGAGCGCATTCAAGCTCACACTTGTGAAATTATACAGCAGTGCTTTTTACGCAATAGCTTGTAACCTTGACAAGGAAAGAACTGGAAAAGATATAAATTCAATAAGTATGCAAAAAATGTGGTGATATCCATTTGGTTTTTTAAAGGTAATTTTCAAAATCTTTTTTCAAAGTTACAGTATTTCAAAGCTGCAGTTGTTTTTCAAAATCTTTTTTCAAAGTCATTTCAAAGCTGCAGTGGGTTTTTAAAATTCTCGCAAAATAAAGCTCTTGGTAAACACTTAACAATAGGTAACGCAACAGCCACTTCAAGAATTGAGCAACATATCAAACACTCACTAAAATTGGGAAGTCAGCTTAACGATTTCTCTACAAGAACCCATTTGTTGAAAAATAAAGAGGCCACGCAAGTGATAGATCAGTAAAATAAAAAAGAATGTCTACTCAGCTAAAGAGAAGTGATTTGACGAAGATAGCCACAGATGAGTGTGCACCAGTGAGAAAAAACGCATTTACTGTACGTCCTCCTATGAAAGTAAAAATTACCTATTTGCATAGCGTACATTTAAAACATTTTCGAATACTTAAAAGGACATGTGAAACATCATTGGCAAAAACGTCGTACAGCAAGCGTGATGGAAAAATATTAAATCATTTTACTTGAGCAAATTTCTAAAAATAGGACCATAGTATGGGAAAACAATATTTTCCGGTTTACTGAAACTTTACGTTGTGAAAATCTTCAAGAATCAAGCTTAAGAAATGCTGCTTAGAAAATAGTGAAGGTAAATCTTCTGAATCTCCACACAACATCTTGGTGATGATATTTTTAAAAAGACGTAGCCTTGTCTTCTATTATTTTTTTGCTTAAATGTACTTAAGAGAGTAGCGCGTGCTTCTAAAATAGGTTGCATATAATGGCATGGAAATTTCATTCAACATAAATAAAACGAAACTCAACCGATTCCTTTTTATATCAATTGAAAGGCTGAAGTTCATAAAATTTCAGATTTATAAGAACAAAGCTTTTAGGTCTGTTTTTCTGAATTTGAATTATAGCAATCTCCCGTTAAACTCAGAAGTAAATAATATCTTTACACAACACCCATATTCATGTAGAGTTATCACGCAAACTTTCCAGACGAATTACCTTTTTTGGAATGATGTTCCAAACACTGATAAGCCTTATGGGTTAATTTAAGGTGAAGTTTCAAACATCGATAAGCCGTGTTAGTTAATTTAGGGTAAAGTTTTAAACGCTGATAAGCCTTATAGGTTAATTTAGGGTAAAGTTTCAAACACTGAAAAGCCTAATAGGTTAACTTCGGATAAGATTTGATGTCGCTGTTGCGTCCAGCACCTGAGTTTCATTGACTGTGACCGTCGTGATGTGAACATGAAATACCCAGAACTTGTTGTAAGTCTACTCGCCTGCGGGGAGTTAAGATTCTAAGTTTGAATTTGGCTTTTCATGCTGCATTAAAACGTCTTTTAATTATGATCTGAAAAATTATTTCTCAAAAAAATTAAAAGGAGACATCGTGATGTGCGTTGCTTTATCAGTCAAAAATTGAATTATTCTTTTCAGGTTTTAAAATTTGATTAATAAAGTGCAGAGAATATCATTTTATCCTTGTAACCAAGCAATTCAAACTTAACGTAACCGATAAATCCTAGTTGAACTTTTCAGTTGAACAATCTATTATACTGGGTGGCGCATAAGTAACGCACTCTTATTTATTACCACAATATACACTGGGTATCTGTAGACAGGATACGACATGTAAATAAACT